>BQKN01000939.1:652984-673194 GCA_022839385.1 Asparagus kiusianus | reverse complement strand
AAAAAAAAAACTCAACATAAAGAAAGATAGATAGATAGAAAGAAGGGCACAGTACTAACTCTACTCATTAATCATCAGCAGCCGCGGCAGCAAACTCTGCTCTCTTCCTCCGATAAAAGCGAGCTCTTTTATTAGTGAGAGAAAGAGAGAGAGAGGGGGAAAAAAGAAAGAAAGTTGGCTCCTTTCTCTCTCTCTCTCACTCTCACTCTCACTCTCACCCTCCATCGAGGAGAGAGAAAGAGAGGCAGCAGCAGCAGGATTTATGGGGGTTCGAGTCTTTTGCAGGCTCGTACGGTCTTATTAGCGCTTTTGACCCCCAACCCCCTTTTAGCAATCCTCATGTTCTCCCATTTCTTGCCCTAAAAAATCTCAACTTTGCAATGACGGGGATCGATTTGAACACGATTGAGGCGTTGGAGGGGGAGGAGGAGGAGGAAGCGCCGGCGGCGGCGACGCCGGAGCTCTGGCACGCTTGCGCCGGGCCGATGATCTCGCTGCCGAAGAAAGGGAGCTCGGTTGTTTACTTGACCCAGGGGCATTTCGAGACTCTAGGGTTTTCTGAGGGTTTTCGATCCAATGTTCCTGCTCACGTCGTTTGCCGCGTCGTCGACGTCAAGCTCCATGTTAGGGTTTTTGTTTTTTTTTAATTTTTTTTCCCTCTCAAAATTGTTTTTTTAACAAAATTTTTGTGATTTTGTATGTTTATTTGGGGTTTCCTTATTTTGGCAGGCGGATGCGGCTACCGATGAGGTCTTTGCTCAGCTATCTCTTGTCCCTCGATGCGAGGTTTGTGCGATTTCCTTCTTGGGTTTCTGAAATAAGTCTCCAAAAACTTGACATTACGCAATAACGAATAAGTTCTGGTTTAAAGCTAGCTGTCCTTTTCGAAGCTAACCCTTTCACTTGATCGGTTCATTTTGGGGGGTTTTGTTGAGCAGGAAGTTGAACAGAAGCTGGGGGAGGGGGAGGTTGAAGGGGATGAGGAAGCTGAGGAGTTCAATGGCGAGAATAGGTCGTCATTGATGCCGCATATGTTCTGCAAGACCCTCACTGCTTCGGATACCAGCACTCATGGAGGGTTCTCTGTTCCTCGAAGAGCTGCTGAAGATTGTTTCCCTCCGTTGGTACGTTCTGTTTTGGGTGAAACCAGAGAGATCATACGAACTATAAGATGATCAGACTTGTTCTTTTGGAATATAGGATTACGCGCAGCAGAGGCCTTCACAAGAGCTTGTTGCCAAAGATTTGCATGGAACAGAGTGGAGGTTTCGACATATCTACCGAGGTAAGAGAACACGCACACGGGTCTCTTGTAGTAGTCTTGAGTTTACGTACGCTACGTTGTTTGTCTATTGGGGCTGTGGAAAGCTCACTGAACCAAGCTCTAAACTTGGGGATGCTTGATAATCCTCTGCAGTCGTTGAGTTGTGGAAAATCAAAGCGGTACAGAGAATGTAAATGGTGATAAGTTAACTTGGATAAGAGTAAACTAAGTTTGTCCTATTTCTATGTAGAGACCATCTCGCTCTAGTTTTGGTGTGTCTTTAGAAAATTGTTTCCTAGTGATGCCTTAAACTCCTGTCTTTCAACTTGCATCCTCTGGATAATGTCACAGATGGAAGTGTAAAAGAAATGCAACTTAATGAATGGTAAACTCCAGCTTGTATTAGGGAGAAGTCTCTTAATATGGATAGTTGATGGATTAGGAGGATTGGAGTTTTGGAATGGCATCTCCTCGATCATTTTCGTCTTGTTTACGTAAGCAACATACCAGAATTTCTGTGCTGACTGCTATGTTCTGTGCTGGATAATCCTAATCAAACTGATCGTTCATAACCAAGGGACCACATAAATATTTAAAAGTCGCTAATGACAAACTCATTGGAAACTGTTAGGCACATGCATCAATTTTGTTGGTAGAAAGCGACCTGTATTAGTATACTCTGAAGTCTTAGTAGTAATGATTTCCTGTAGTTGACTTGATGTATATGTATTATTAGCCTTGTAATCAGGTTAACCAAATTATCGTCTACCATGGTGTTTTACTTGGCCATTTAAAAAAAAACTGTTAATGCAACTTTATATCACTCAACCTTTTCATGTGCGAGTTATCTGCATATGAGATTTAATAGAGGCAAAAAGGAGGGTCTTGAGTGGGCTTGATATGGTTGATCAGATTCTGACTGTTCAAGTTGTCGGGGGGTCTTTAAGAGGACTTGGCAGGTTTAGAAGCGACTCATGAACAAATAAATTTTCCTCCATAAGGGCATGTTGATTTCTATATTCTTTCAGCTGAGAAGACTGGTTTTTGTTGAAGCATGTCATGTTTGTGTGAAACAAATTGTTATGAGACATTTCTCATTTTGTGAAGCAAGTCTTTCAGATTATCAATGCCGACTTCAAGGATTTGTTATGTTACCTTGGAGATTTTAGTATTTATGTAGACTCTTAACAGGTCAACCACGTAGACACCTTCTCACTACAGGATGGAGTGCATTTATAAACAAGAAGAAGCTTACCTCTGGGGATGCTGTGCTTTTCCTTCGGTAAGTGAATGCAGGTCATGTTGATACCAACTAATTTTTTTTAACGTAAGTCACAAATTCTTTACTTCATATCTTTCTTTCTCCTTTTTTTGTTTAAATAGAGGTAACAATGGGGAGCTAAGATTGGGAGTCCGGAGAGCTATACAGCTTAAGAGTGCAATACCTTATTCTGGTCTCTGCACCCAGAGCATGAATCTTGGTACACTTGCTGCTGTGGCTGATGCTGTGTCCTCAAAAAGTGTTTTCCACATCTACTATAACCCAAGGTATATTTATATATGGTTATTATCAACTAGTTTCTGATCTGCTGCCATATCGAAAGCTTCTGAACTTCACGGCAGCTTTATACTACTTTTATCCTTTGAATCCGTTGTGGACCAGTTTCTGTTTGTAACCATAACAATTTGGCTACATATAATTGAGTATTTGTTAGCTTTAAATGATGACATGCAAGGTTTCCAAATTGTTGGTTTGGCATCTGATCATACTGTATCAGACAGCTTTGGAATACTTGGGTAGTATATGTATCTCCATTTGGGTTTAGACATTTGTAACTGAAGGTTTATATTTTGCAGAGCAAGCCCTTCAGAGTTCATAATACCACTGTGGAAGTTTGCAAAGAGCATGAATTATTCATTTTCTATTGGAACACGATTTAAAATGCGATTTGAAAGTGAAGATGCATCAGAGAGAAGGTATGACACATGAAATTCATGAAAAACAACACACATCTTTAATATGGCAAAAATTTCTTTACATGTTCATTTTGTCAGGTATACAGGATGGGTAGCTGGAATTGGTGATGTGGACCCCGCAAGATGGCCTGGTTCAAAATGGAAATGTCTTTTGGTACGTTATAGAAGTATTTTTATTGTTATTTTGCAATTATTTACTTAATGCACTAATAACTTCAGTCTAAAAGCAGCATGGATTTATTTCCCCTTTATTTGATTTAAACCCATAGGTAGAATTTGAAGTACGAACTCTTTCCAACTACCTACTATGAATGATTGTTATTCCATGTGGTCATTTACTAGTGAGCCCTAGGCACTAGGGAGTCTTAATTAACCCAAACTAAGTATTCTGGTTTTCATCTCATGTTGACTATTCTACGAGTCATATGATCAATTGTTTCTAGATTTATCCTCTGTGCAACTTTTATGTTGCATTGGAGTGCTGCAGAAAGGAAATGTTTTGACATGATAACTGTTTTATGGCTGACTTTTAACAGGTGAGATGGGATGATGATGATGTTGATAGAAGTCGACAAAGTAGGTTATCTCCGTGGGAGATAGAGCCGACTGGTACCGTTTCAGGATCAACTGGTCTGTCAGCATCTGGTTCTAAACGAACTAAATTCTGTCTGCCTCCGGCTAATCCTGATAACCCAGTTTCAAGTAAGTCTTTTTAGTACATTACTGCTAGCTAGAGAAAGCTAAAATTCATCTGCCACTTTAATTTTTTTATGTAATTGTTTTCAGATGGAAGTGGGTGTGTGGACTTAGGGGAATCATCAGTAAGATTCCACAAGGTCTTGCAAGGTCAAGAAAATTTCGGTTCTAAAGCTTCTTATGGTCATAATGGTGTGATGAGTTCTCGGATTACCGAGAAACAAAATCATCAATATCCTGAAATGAGGAGATCTGAGTTTTGCTACAAACGCGCAGGCTTTGGAGAATCTGTAAGGTTCCATAAGGTCTTGCAAGGTCAAGAAATTTTCCCAGCAAATCCATATGCAGAGAATTGTGTATTTGGATCCTTTAAGGGTGGAAACCCTAGCGTGGGAGGTAGAGAGCCTGTACCAATCCAGGGGTATAGCATCTTTGTACCTCCATCGACACCTCCAGTTCAAGTGTCTTCACCCTCTTCTGTCCTAACGTTTCAACAAAATTCTCAGTTACCATGCTCTCATTCAGTTTATGGATCAAATACTTGGAATAATGGTAACAATGGCAGTTATTTAGGATATTCATACTTTCCAAAGTTCGCAGGTGAACTCAACAGAAAGCAATGTGAGGCAGAGAACAGCTCTAATCAGGGTTTAAAGAATGAGCAGGCTATTGGGAGAAATAGCTGCAAGGTTTTTGGTTTTTCCTTGACTGAGAGAATTCCGGTGGTTGACGTAGTAGATGACACTTTTCCTGCATCTCCTACTTCCACAGATATGAACTTCGAAACATCTTCTCCATCTTCAAATCCCAACTCTGTTGAGATTAGTTGCACAAAAGTAAGCAGTCTTCAGGCTGTGTGTGCTGCTACGCCTTTTTAGGGGAAGAAAACCCTTGCTTCGCAAGCAAGGATTAGGGCTTTTGAATGACAATGAGAAGAAATGGCATGTTGCATATGCTGATGATGATAATAATATGGTCCCTGGCAGTTGAGAGCATTTGCAACTATCTTCTCCGGTTTGCCATCATTATGTGTTCATCGCTATGTCTAGTAATTTGCACGGGGGCTCTTACAAAAACTGCCTCAAGGACTATGATGTACGCTCGTGACGCTAAAGAGTTGATGCCATGTTCGTAGCTGCTAAGTGACCTGTCCCTTCATGTTGAAGGGTTAGGTTAAACTCCATAGGATTCTAGGGTATTTATCTATATATGCGTCTTGCGGGAAACTATGTTAGCTAATCTTATGCTTTTATGACTCAGGAGATGTTGAACTCCTAAAGTGGTTCCTTATTTGTCTCGGATGGACAACATGTTGACTTTTTAACTGTAATTTGTTCTTGTGAAACTTCTACTATTATTATGTAACAGCCGGAAGGTTTGTAATGAAATCCTCGACTCTGTCGGTTGATTACATTTAAATTTGGGTCACATTTAGATTTTTTTTTTTTTTTTGGTTGAGAAGCAATTTTCAGCTTCAAATACGATTGCATGTAAACACGTTAGGTTTCCAGGTTCCTATTTATATCTTTGACTGGTGGCACTGTTTTTTGGTCTGATTGTTTCTACTTTATGTACAACAAAACAACCTAAATACGCAAAGCATATACTCGGGTCAAATAATTAATGTGAAGAATATCAAACATGTAGTCTTGATCAACACTAAAGGTATAATGGGAACTTTAGGTTGTGCTTGACAAACTCTTAAAACTGGGCACTTTTCGGCTTATCTATATGATTAGCAAAAATTGAGTGGCCCCTCTTCTTCTTAGGCTAAAAACAATCCATAAAGCTAGTTTAGTAGACCACCACTCCGTTGATCCAACTCTAAACTAGTTCAGAGAGGAATTGAACCCGGATTGAACCTGACCTAATTTTTAGTCGATTGCCAAGCACACCACTAGTTTCCAAGAATGGTTTAAGAGTCAGAAGTGCAGAAGTTCTGAATTATAGAAACCAAACAGATGGTGAAACACCACCTCGATCACCGGTATCCCTACAGGCGCTGCCATACATGTCCTTACCACAATAGAGTAAAATTTTAAACACCAAGTTGTCGTCGAATAAACAGTTGCATGCTGAAGCACTGCCGCAAGTTGCCTCCCGGCAAATTACAAACTGATGATCCACCTACAAAATAGTCACCATATAGATTCTATAATTGACAGGAAATGACACAGAAACCTGAAGGCAAATGGAATTTTTTTCACATGAAGCAGTATTATAGAGAAATAAAGATAAAATATGCCATGCAGTCACTAAAGCAGGAGTATCTGTATTATCACTGGTTCTTTTCCCTACTCAAACATATCTAAATACATAGACTAGCCTTCATTGTCAACATTGGTTAATTGCCACATTTAAATACATTTACACGCATAAGCTGTCCTTCATTGTCACCATTGATTATTTGCCACAGCTAACATGATAACAGAGTTACAAAGTAATTCTAACATGTTACCGAATCATATTTACATGTTAACAAGTTTGATTTTAGTCAAACTGCTTCAAACTTACCAAAAGTTCATCCAAAGGTTAAGCAGTCCGGGAAATTGCCCGTCATTCTGAATTACGATGTAAGATAAGATTTGATAGAGGTGTAGACAGAAAATTCCTGCATATATTTCAAAATTCGTACACCTCCAGAAGATGAGAATCTCAACTCTTTTTCTTCTTGAAGTCAACATGTCAGTCTTTTGCATCAGCCACTGCTTTCTTGATTTCGCGTACTATCTCCATCATAGAACACAGGCAAAATTTATCATATCTACAATGTAGTACATCATCTGTTTGGGGTTCTGAAGATACTAATACCCCATCTCTAAAGAAATATGTTGAGGCTTGTTGGAGTGAAGAATCATTTTCAGCATGTCCTTTGGGATTGTCTTCCTTTCTCAAGTGGCAAATGCAGTCTGCAATGAGGAACACGTTGTTTAAGGTTTTATCCCGACATGAGATTTGCTTCTTATTACCAACTTCTTGGCAGGCGCGGTTTTCAAATTGAGTTCTTTTACAGTACTCAGCCAAATTGATATTTTCAAACATGTAGCATTTCCTCAATGCTGCCAAAATATTTAAAGAACACGAGGAAACAACATTATTGATATCATCAACAGTCGAGCATCGACCATTAGATTCCCAGCACTGAGATAAAATGCCACGGACCAACATATAGAGGGCATGCAAGCATCCAGAGCAACACTTGTAGAAACAACAAACCTTGGAGGCAGCTAAAACGTTGCAATCCTTTCCGAGGGTAGGATCAGAAATTTTAGAAGGTTCCTCCGGAACAAGCTCAGAATCTTTACATGAAAGAACAGTGTCCAAAGTATTGTTGCAAAAAGTTACGTCTTTCGAGCTAGATGATACAGCATTAGCTGAAATATTAGGATCATCACCTGGGCTCTTCTCTGGAATTTCCAAGCCATTTAACTGTGTTACATGGTCCAGCCTTTTTCTGACTTCAGGACGAGTTCTGCAAGCTTCATCTTCGTCATCCTGTGTAGTAACAGCCAAAGAAGGCTCTGAATGTCTGTTAGAGGGAAGAGATGCAGAACGAACATCCTCCTTCAACTGCTCAGTTTGCTGTATCACGGCAATGCCCAGTCTAGGTGATGGATGATCCGAAAGGCCTTTATCTACATCAGTACATTGTCCGTTATCAGCAATGGATTTTGCAGAACTTACTCCTGGTAAAGACTCTGGTGCTCCAGAGGAGCTCTTATCAACGAGGTTGGTACCACTTAAATTATTTTCTGTACACAGGCTTTCTGTGGACACTAGCTTGGCGTTTGATTCAGTTGTTGGATTGTTCGTATATGAACTGAAAAAGAAGCAGTACATAGGCATCATCACATTGAGAACTTGTTCGAAAAGAAACAACATAAAACCAGGTAAGTTGGCAATAAAAGGCAATATATATGCAATTAAAAATTGACATAAGTACCAAACTAGGGGAAGGAACCCCTAACGTTTCTCATGGTGAAGTAGAGGAAATAGTAGATGTGATAAAAGTTAAGAATACGTAAGTATTCAAAATAACTCAAACGGATTCAAAGATTTACAATCAATATGATAAATTTTAGAAAGAAATATTATAAAGACAAGTCTGGATATTGGTAAGATAAAATATTTACCTCTGAAATTTGTATGCCCAGCTGTTGACCATATCTTCTAGGTAAGCCACTTGAGATAAGATCCGAAGGTACTGGTAGCTATCTTTCCCAGCCAATATCTTGACACGAATCTGTTCAACTAACAGCTCTAACACTTTCCTGACATCAGTTGTCACTTCCCTAACTGATGCGTAAACACCTCTGTATGCCAATAAGCCCACAGCTGTTAAACCTCTTACCACACCGGAATTGTACTTCTCTTTATGGATGCTAGAGTTTCCTCCAGCTGATATCTTGTCAGGTGAGTTAGTAACATGCATTATACAAGCATTGAAAGGCCAATCTTTCCAAGGTCCATTGCTACCAGTGGAGGGACCTTCTCTTAGTTTTGAGGTTATCCAACAAAGTTCAGCAAATTGAGGGCATCTTAGAATTTGATAGCCAAACGTTGCAACTGCTAATGGTGAACTCCCTGTTGAAGATTTGCAAGGTAAAATTCTTGGAAATGAATCCTGATGCCTAATGGGTTTAATACCAGCCTCCTGGTGTCCGCTTATTAGAGATGTTGGATCAGAATTTAGACTTTGTTGAGTTTGGTCTTTTCTGCATGCTATTCCTTCAGAAGAAAACTTTGTGTCAATTAATCCTGTCTTCTGTCCAGTTTCCATGCTTAGCATTTGGGATTCTGAATTAGCTTCCAAATCACCAGAGGTTTTCAATTTCTCTTGATTTTTAGTTTGATGAGTTCTGTGATGAAGCAACTGAACAAAATTTCGTATTAGATCATCTGACAATTTTTCTACAGAGGAATTAATAAGTAGTTTATGGTCAAAAATTCCGTTAATATGCACAGAAAAACGTGGTATTTTGTGTTCTGATGCAGCAGAATCAGCACGTAATATATCCCTGGCGAAGAAATGCCTTATACCCAGAGGGAGGTCAGGACTTTGTATTTCACAAGTAGCCTGCAAAATGAGGATAAATAAAAAAGATCAAAGTTGAGAAGAAACTATATGTTGCATGACAATGTAGACAGTTATCATATCAGCATCTTTATGCAAAGAATTGCAGATCAAATACAGAAATAATCAAAGCAACGCAAGGCCACTAGCAAGAGACTGTTGAAGAGGATACAGCTGTCAGCACCGTGAAATTAGGAAATACCACAAACCCAGAAACATAGCTAAAAATAAAATGCTCATTGAGTGACTGGTTACAAATGTTGTCGTGAAAAATGACCGCTTACATATAGCGCAGAGACATTAAAAAAACATTAATGCACCTGCAAATTCCAAACTACTGATATTTAAAAATAACACTACAGGCACACCTTCCACCACACTTTGGGGCACACCCCACTCACAGCTACAGTGCACGGGGCCCACTTTAGATTTTTAAAAAAATCTAAAGTGGGCCCTGTGCACTGTAGCTGTGAGTGGGGTGTGCCTCAAGGTGTGGTGGAAGGGTGTGCCTGTAGTACCACTCGATATTTAAAGTGCAACTCCAGGAAGGAAAAAAAAAATCACATTTTCAAGTGACAAGCATATTGTTCATTCTGAAAGACAGCCAAAGTTACATCATGAGCACTGAATCTAGCGCTTACCAAGATAATCAAAGAGGCAGATGTGCTCACAGAATCAACCTGCTCAACAAATGAATTCCACATTTCTGAAACACTTTTTGTGCCATTGTTTACTGTCAATGATTTGCAGGTCAAAGCAGCAGTAGGACTCTCGACATCTTCCCCAAGGTTCTCACTAATAGCCCATAAATCAATCCTAGGCATGTAGATAACACATCGTCCCAAGTGGAAGCATTTTGCTGTTAGAAAAATGCTAGCATAAGAGCAAAACAGTTGGAAGGAAATAGCCAAAATTAATGTACGTATATGCTGAATGCAAATAAAGTTCACCTTTGAACCTAAGGATACATAAAATGTCTTCTCAATAACTTACAAAACATTAGGAGAGGGAAAATACAGTTAGAATTCTACAATACCTAAATCAAAATCTACATCGACTGTAGCGACATAATTCATATACAGGCATCCATCAATTCAAAGTCCCACTCAGTTGTTTGCAAATATTTTTGTATGTTTCAAAAGAATGCCAAAGAAACTAGCAGACTCCAATACTCTATGAAGGAAGTGCATGGATAAAAGCTGCACTTGAACAAATACCCCGTTCGCACTATTGATGAAAATTGACACTTGCACATGTATGGAGAAATTCTGTCAGAGACATATTTATTCTTAGGAGGGCAAAAAGTGACAATGCTATGCTCCTAACTATAATTAGTGATTTCATATTCTCTAGAACACACTAAGGAATATAAGATTAGAAGTAATAACAATCGAGGACAGTTGCACTGATTTGAAACCTATGGTTAAGTAATTCAAAATACAGTTAAGCATTCTCAATCAGTGACATGGCATAGACGGCCACATCCATCAGCAGTCAGACTAACTGAAAGGTGAAGACCACATTTGTGCATAGATGAAGCATGAGTATCTGGATATTATGTATTGCACGTCTTGACTCCGGAAAAGAAATGTTTCTAGCGGCCATGAAGCAGCTGCAACTATGAGCACCTATTACCTAGCTAGGGGTGCAGTTACACCCCCAAACATGTATAAATTAGCATGTAAAGTCATGTAATTTGTACATCTACCCCTCCATAAATTTTAAAATTGCACCCGCAGGCCCAAGCTATCTAAAAAATACTAAAGAAATTGCACCCGCAGGCCCAAGCTATCTAAAAAATACTAAAGAAATTGCACCCGCAGGCCCAAGCTATCTAAAAATACTAAAGAAATTAACAACAATTTGAATTAGGCCATTGGAAAGTAAAACCCATTTAAAATTTCAACAATTAAGTCTACTATAAGTACATTCCCATCAGATAATAGTTTTACAATATTATATTTTCATTTTTAGGTAAACGGGCACTTGTTAACCCCCACACACCCCCACCCCCAAACCCCACAACAACAAAAAAAAACAACCTAAAAAAAGAAAAAAGAAAAAGAGAGTTTCTGGATCAGTCGCTGACTATGAGGAACCAATATACGAGACAAAAGCAACAATTTACCAGCGCACAACTACCACAAGTTATTGGCATTTTAAGCCTTATATTAAAAATAATAATGTTATGTCAATGAACATAATTCAACCATGCAATACTATTTTGGTGTATAACTGAGGCATGAGCTGTAACTTCAAGTGATTACTGTAAGTAAAACAACATGGTAGTTGTAATATATAAAATCTATTAATTGATCAAAATGAACATAGAATAAGCACATAGACATGCCTTATTTCCATGTTGCAACATCGCATTCCCCTGTTTATGCTGTATCATCAGTTCTGTAGCCATATATCATTGATTTTTTGGTAACAACTGAATGGATTCATAGAAGGCCAGAGGATATTTATAAAGTATAGAGTCTACAAAACTATTTGTTACTGAGATAAGCTTCATGTATGCATTTACGGTGCAACTCAACTAAACAAAAATGTCTGATCATGTCCATGTCAATGTAAATTGTATAGTTAAGAACTTAGGAATTGAATCTATATCATAAGAATACTTTCTGATGTAAAAAATTTAACCAAATAATACCAGGATAACATACATAGAATTTGTGTTAAGCCACGAAGTAGATCCCCGTGCCCTTCCTGTGAGATAGTTGCCAGATTAACCTTCTGGACTTCAACATGGCCCATAAAGCTATGGAGAAGGCAACTAGCTAGATGCTGCTGACCAGATCTTGGACTCCCAGATATCAATGCTCGAAAACCAGACGAGCTTTCCGATATCTGAGGAAACATTTTCATCGACTTGTGTCTATGCTCACCAGAATGTCTCAACATAAAGGAATCAAACTTCTGCTCGTTGCTGTCTGACACAAAGTTATCACCACTCACTGATGGCACATCGATTAAGCCATAGTGAGAAAGATTTGCCTCTATTTCTTTCAGGACAATTTTTTCCTGAAGCAAATGATGAAGATGAGACTGCCAAGAGGAAGTTGCGACTCTTCTACGCTCCAAAGAAGAAACAATAATACTTCTAATGGATTTTGCTGCCTTAGAAAGGGCAGGTGGCAACCAAATTCTCTCGTCATTACAAAATGAGATAAGAAGAAATGACAGTGGTAGTAGCAGACATGGAATTAGGTGGGCGGGGAGAGGTGAAGAAACTATGTCATTTGCAGCCATTCCAGCTTCCCTTCGGGAGCATGGTGGTGGTGCCACTGCAAGAGCCGTCAACCAATCTATTTCCTCCACAATAACTGATGGAAGAGAAGGAAGTCTCCCATGAACATAACCTTTCTCAGCAGAAGATAGAAGTTCCTTCAAGGCAAAATTTCTTTTCAGTGCATTCAATGCTGCTTGAGAACAGAGTGCCTGCAGATCTGCACCAGCATAACCAACAGTTTGATGTGCAATCCATGATAACAGTGCTCCAGATAATGGTTTTGGCCAAGTTTGAGTATGAAGTGAGAGAATTGCAGACCTATCCTTCTCAGAAGGCAAAGGAAAATATATTTCTCGATCGAATCTTCCAGGCCGCCTTAGGGCAGGATCGATAGCCTCAGGACGATTTGTAGCACCTATCACTATGACTGAACCTCGAGATTTCAACCCATCCATTAAGGAAAGCAAAGTTGAGACAACCGAACTGTGTGTCTGATCTTGATGCCTGGACCGTACTGGAGCTAATCCATCGATCTCATCAAAAAAGATAATGGATGGCTGAGATTTCTCAGCCACCTGAAAAAGAAGCCTTAGTTGGCGTTCTGCATCACCAACATACTTGCCTAAACAATCAGCACCTTTACGAGCAAAGTAAGCTATTCGTTTATCACCACGGGAGCATGCACCAATCAGAGCCCTCACAACTAGTGTCTTGCCGGTACCAGGATATCCATGCAAAAGAACACCTCTAGGAGGAGTAAGACCCATATTACTGAAAAATTCAGGATATAAAAGAGGCAGTATAACTACTTCCTTCATGCACTGGATAACACCTTGAAGTCCTGCAACAGATTCCCACCCTTGGTGCAATATTTCATTTTCCGAAGAACCACCAATATAAGTAGGTGCTATTCTTAAGATATCTCGATGAAGCCTTTTGCCTTCACGTTTCAAAAACTCTTCATCTTCTCCGCAATGTTCTAACCACTTCTCCTCAGCCTCTAGATCCTTTCTCCAAGCATCATTTGAATGCTTTCTCATTTCCAATTTCAACTTCCTAGCTTTTCTTTTTCTAATTTGATGATAATAACCAATTCCCTGAGGCTGGAAAAGACGCCGATGATCATGGCAGGCTATGAGAAATTTCCGATGATCAAATATACAACCTTCAGCTCTGCTGCAAGGCTACAAAGAAGATGAAATGACAGTATTTTAGAAAAACTAAAAGAACAAAGAACAAGGATTATATAATAAGTTAGAAACAGAATATGACCAAATGATATGTTTTCGGACATCGATCAACACGGCAGCCAATTGTAGCCCCAGGTCTTCCACAGCGGCTACATTTCAGTGCCCTGCCCCTGCAAAGTGCTGCGCGAATATTTTTCAGGCATCCCAAACCAGCAAAGTAAACCTGAAAAGACACAAGTTATATGCAACATAGTCAATATAATTATAACACTAAAGAAGGAACCTCAAAATGTTCATCTGTCACAATGTAACGTGCCAACATGGATAACAAGTGAATCACCCTGTACTGTAGGTTAAAGTTTCTTCATAGCAACAGATGCCCAAATTTATCAATTTATTTGTAGGTTAAAGTTATCTGTCCCAATGTAACGTGCCCAACATGGATAACAAGTGAAGCACCCTGTATTGTAGGTTAATTTTTTTTGTCATAGCGACAGATACCCAAATTTATCAATTTATTTTGGAAGCACTAATTTATATTTTAAGTTTTGCTAAGAACCAGCAGTTATGGATTACTTTAATGCATTTAGGCAGATTAACCAATGATTTGTTCACAAAACTTTATTTATGACAGTACATAAATATGTACACCTCCATGTCTCCCTTGTTAAAACAGATATAATTCTTTCAATTCTAACTGCACATTTAGAGAAAGGAAAGAACCACTGACCCAAACCCCAACTTTAGTCCAACAAAAGCTTAAGCCTTGACCCAAACAAATTGAAAAGAAACATCATAATGCTTTATGTTGCAAGTAATGCCAGCATCTAGAAAGCAAATAGAAGTAAGTCAGGTAGAGGCACACACCTCCGGACTCCAAACAGCACAATGCTGATGAACCCAAACACGAGCAATGCCAAACCGATCATGGATTGGACCCACGAGCCTACCAAGCCATCCGGGCTCATCTCCAAAACCATCCCAAGGATCATAATTCGGTTCCTCTGAAGTTGATGACCCTTCGCATGCCTCATTATCGCTATCCACAGACTCTTTAATGAGTTTCTTAGGAGGTTTCCCATCTGTGCCACCCCCACACAAGCCACACCTCCTCCCTTCTTTAACCCTTGTACTCGAAAGCTTATTATCCGACATGGGAGATGCGACATCACTCTCCTTCACATTCTTCTCGCTTGCAAACACATTGTTGTTAGCATTCTCATCGGCAACAGCCTTCTCCACCTCTATTTCCCGATTGGCTTCAACTCCTTGCACATTATCAGCACATTCATCCCGTTCTTCTTCAACTTGTTGCATGGTAATTGCACATTCATCCCTTTCTTCTTCCCTTGTTACAATAGCTTGTCCAGAAGTCTCCAACTCCTTCCAATCAGAAGCAACCTTTTCTTCCCCAACCGCAATTTTCTCAACATCTTCATCTTTGTCAGCCCTAATCAACTCCGCGTCTTGCATCCCAGATTCTTGAACATCCTGCCTCAGGCGCTTCCTCTTACCTTTTTTTCGTTTCTTACCCGCCTTTCCTTTTACAGAAGTCTTCAACTTTTCTAACTCAGATGCAACTTTTTCTTCACCTTGATTTTCATGTCCCTCTTCTCTTGCTCCAGTCTCCAATGCCTTCGAATCAGATGCAGCCTTTTCCTCCTCAACCTCCTCATCCCCACGCACAACGGATCCTTCAACACCCTGAGCCACCTGCTTCCTCTTACTCCCCTTTCCTCCCTCACCCACCTTTTGTTTTATAGAAGCCCCCAACTCCTTCAACTCAGAGGCAACTTCATCCCCCTCTTCTCCTGCTTCAACCTCAAATGCCCTCGAATCAGACTCGCCCTTTTCTTCCTCATCCTCCTCCACTTCCTCAGCCTCCTCATCTCTGTCATTCTTACTCAAGTCACAACCTTGGGCCCTAATCTCCTCGAGATCGTCCAAAACCCTCCTCCTCTTCTTACCCATACTTCCCTTAACAACCTGAGACCTTCCTTTAATCCTCCCTCCCTTAGCCCTAGATCTCAACCTCGACCTCCATCCGTCGCCCTCCTCTTCCTCCTCAAAAGAGATCGAGACCGACACTGATCTCTTCTCCTCGCTCTTCTTGCTCCTCACCTTCTTCTTCTTCTTCTTCGACTGGCGATCGTCATAGGGGTAAGGCTTCTTCCCGCGGTTGGAGGGGACGGGGGAGGAGTCGAGGATCTCCGGCGCTCGTCGCGCGCGGGAGCTGCGGCGGAGATGGCCGCCGTCGTCATCGTCGGAGGAGGGAAGGGAGGGGAGGGGTCTGTCGCTGATGGCGTCTAGTCTCTTGTGCTTCTTTTTGGCGCGAGGCGATGGGGACTGAGGCTTCGATCTCCTGCGAGTTGGAGACATTGAAGGAGAGGTTGATGATGAAATGCCCTAACGACGGTTTTGAGGGTTTTTTTTTTCTTTGCGGGGTGCGACTTTTGTTCGGGGTTTTTATGTAGAGGGGAGTTGGGCGAAACGCTTGGGTAAATTTGAGAAAACTCCCCGAACTCTGAGGTAATTGCATAAAATGAGAACCACAAAAATTACATAAAGATGTTTCACAAAATCATCCTGAACTTTCAGCTACAATCAGGAAAAAGTAATCATCTTTACGCTGCAGTTGCGAAAGAGCTAAGCTCTTAAATCCGAGATTTTGACTGAGGGCCTAAAGAAATTACATCAAGGAAAATTTCCGATTAGAAGATTAAATGGAGAAAATTTACTTCAAGAGCCAGAATTCAATCTTTTCATTGTACAGACAACATTACAGCTCCACCACCAATCCTTGCTTAGCGTACATGGTTACAACTCAGGTTCGGGGGCTTTCTTTGCGAGGCCAAAAAATAACACCAGAACTTCTTATGACGTTAAAGAGTATCGAGCCAAGAATCAAAATCTTCCATGGCTTTAGACGGTGAATCTGTTCCCTTATTTTGCTGATTTGCTGCAGGTTTCTGTTCTTCAAGAGAAACCGAGGTCACTGCAAGCAGATCATCAATAGAGTCTTCGATGGATGTCAAACCAAAATGAGAATTTTGAGCTTGTTTAGAGGAAGTTTCAGCGAGCAAATTATCGATGGAATCATCAACAGAAGTTTTAGCAACTTTTCTTGAAGAATCAGAATAATGACCAATCTTAGGAGCAACAGAACCAAAATTTGTTGAACCAGAGATATTGGTTTCTGTCAGTGAATCAAGAAGCATATCGAGCTCAGCTTCTGCAGCTGCGGCTTCAAATCTATTGGTTTTATGATTTCGGGTCTCTGATGTGTCTTCTTGTTTTGAAGAAGACGACGGAGAAATGTCGGGTCTATTTTCATCATTCTTGAACATGAAGCTGCTATGAGTCTGGATACCAGCATTGTTTACTAAAACTGGGGAACTGCGTGAGGCTTGTGACTCAAATACATGGTTGAATTCAGCTGTCTCTGAAATTTCTCGCTCCTTGGATGCTGAGGTTGTTTCGGCCTCCTCGTCATTCTAGCAACAAAACAATACAATGCTAACATTAGTGAGTAAGAAGTTAGCATCACTGGAATTTTATTTCCCTTGAGAGCTAACAGAAGCCAGTTAAAAGGAATCGACATTGATAAATATCGGAAAGGAGAAGTTTGGCTGGCATGTGAATTTTCATTTCTCATAAGAGCGACAGAAGACAAAAGAAGCTTCCATTACTAGTCGAGTGCCATATTATTTTCAGGGTTTGTCACTATAGAGTCAATGTTCTCATATGGTATTACAGGCAGAAACTTAAGGTGTATTTTAGATAAGATTAAATTTAAGACCCAAGTCTAGCTCCAATCAAGCGTTGCTAGTGTATGATCAAATAGTGTTTAGTATTCCAAGCAAATCGTGAATACCCTGAAAATAGGATATTTAGAATAGAAAGCATCTGTGAATAGCTACAACCCCATAGCACTAGGGGTGCATTTCAAATTACCCTAAAATGAAAGCTTTGATGACTTGAGCAAGAAAGTCAAAAGATTGGGTAAGATCTTTTGAGCTTTGGTTTAAACCAATTATCCATATTACATACGAGGATAAATTCAATCAATATATTATTGAAGAGCCACTAATTCTGAGTTCCCGAAAATGACTATTCAAAAGTTTTCCTTGTTCCTGCCTCTATTTGAGGAGATTAAATTCAGGGTATTCACAAACAAAGCAATTAAAAATGACACTGTGATGCTTAATGCATAATTCTACTAGATAAGAAGTACACTCACCAGCTCTTCAGGTAATAGATCTGATTCAATAGAAAGCAATTGTGAAAGCTTCAGTTTTGATAGTTGTGTCGCCAGGGCATTTAAATCCATCGAGAGGAAAGGTACCTGACATCAGAGATAAAAATTGTTAAAAAGGAAAAAAGAGATCAAAGTACAACTTTTTCAAATATTATAAATGAAAACTTACAAGCCACTTTTATTGTTCTAACAGATCAAGTTGAATTTCATGTCTTTTAAGGATTTTAACAAGTTTTAACCTATTAATCTAACAGATGTTCAGCTGAAGTCCAACTTTCCGTTTTGAATCCAGACTTTAGTCTAAAGATAAGATTCAATAAAAGGAAGCTAAATTTGAGAGATCATGATACTTGTATTGGACATGAACAACACTGATATGGTGCATTAGGCGACTGGAGAGCGGCATGCGTTTTTTTCTGAAGTCTGAGCAAAAATTTGAAACGGTGATGATCCAACATGAGCCTAGGGCTTAATGGTGGAGAAGGTGAAAATGTTTTCATAAGTTCTATGGACGAATGGGAGGAAACCTTGCATAGATTTGTTTACTGAACACCAGCCAACTAACAAAAGGTAGAAACAAATGTAAACATTCTTCAGTTATTTCACTTCTTTCAGTGTCTTGAGAACATATAAATGGAACTTTTAGAAATTTAAGAGAACAATAGAGAAGAGAAGCCTAAGCATAATGATAC
Organism: Asparagus kiusianus; assembly: GCA_022839385.1. Classification (NCBI taxonomy): domain Eukaryota; kingdom Viridiplantae; phylum Streptophyta; class Magnoliopsida; order Asparagales; family Asparagaceae; genus Asparagus; species Asparagus kiusianus. The sequence goes on along the minus strand of BQKN01000939.1, from coordinate 654,805 downwards.
TAATGGTAAACTAATAAAAGACAGCGGGTCAAAATATGTGTATAATATGGAAGACATGCTACCTCATAGCTTGATGTGGAGTCATCATCAACAATAAAATTGCTATCCCCACACATGGATAGTAGGCCCTTTCCTCTCGTAGAAAGCATAGAGCTTCCTCCCCGCATGAAGTCTGAAGAAAACAAAAGTCAATATTCAGCATAAAGCTAAAGAAGAACTCAAGCTAACTCCACAACAAATTAACGTACATTATTTTAGATGTTCTTCAATTCAATTCAAAATTTTGCATGCATCATTCATTGGACAAAAGAAAACCTGCAAAGACGCAATCCTTTTCTTAATACTAGATAGAATATCAAGGTGCGGATTCTATAATTTCTTCCTCAACAATGTGCTTTATTGCTATTAGGTTCGATCCCAAATCCCCAACAAAGGTCAAACTTTCGATAGCTTTTGTAAACTTGTTAGATAGCTTTTGATGCATGATCGGTGAACCGCATTTCGCACGGTTCCAAGAATAAATTGAGGACCCTAGGACACACAACATCACTGCCGCATTAAATCTCGCCTCGACCTCAAGTGTATTTTGCATCATTTCCCTTTAGGGGCTGTTTGGTTCGTTTCCTAGATATAGAGAAATGCAGCTCCATGTATAAAAACACAAGTTTTGAGTTTTCCAAACTTTTCCAAGAAATAGATTGTTTCGCTTTGGTTCGCACAAAAAAATGGTGGGGAACCAATGTATTTATTTTTCTTGTGTTTGTTTCGTATGGAAAAAAAGATAAAACTTCTGTTTATATGGCAAAAAGCTGACGTGGTTGTAGTTTTTGTTGATTTCACGAGGTTAAGGAAGGAATTAGGGGAGAGAAAAAAACATGATGTGGCGGTGATTTTCACCGAGTTTCCCTTCTTCAACCTTAGCGAACCAAAGATGGGAAAAAAACCCGACGGAAAGCTTATATCTTGCCACGAAAAATCTGATGTGGAGGCGGTGTAAAACTTTTCCACGAGTTAAAAAACGAACCAAACATCCCCTTACTGAGGTCTGTTTTCAGCAAAAGTTGATTCCATTGTCGATTCCATTAATCTTCTTTCGATTACAGAGAAATTACAATGAAAATAAGAAAAATTACAACTCTTGAAGAAAATAACACAGAGTTCGTTTATCGAACACTGTTTTGTGGGACTTTGCCTGTGCCAGGAGTGCTTTGGCTCGTTGACCACCGATTCACAGATCGTGAGGGGGTTTATGATTCTTCCTTCGTTATCGAAGTGAGAATTAGAAACGATATCTTATCGAAGTAAGATAGTCGTTCTTCTTGAAATCAAGTCTAAGCTCGAATGTCAAGGAATCACTCCAGGAACTGAAATCTCTGCTCTCTCTGCTCTGGAATGCTCTAACAAATGCTCGATCCTCGTCAGAAGTGACCCTAGGGGGGTATTTATAGCCTCAGGGGTCTGTAACTGCAGAAACACAACTCAATAACAAATCAGTACGGCGCGACAGTAAATTTACTGTCTCGCCCAGCGAGACACTAAAATGCTGTCGCGCAAAACGAATATTCTTGGCATTTTTGCTGTAACTGCCTCCCCACGTTTTAAACTCCGTTATTTTGACAGTTATTCACGTGATTTTTGCCCACGTTGTTTCCCACGTCCCTTGGCAGTTAATGGACACGTGTAGGGCAGTTATTGAGGTGGTTATTGACCATTTCAACGCTGTCTTGCTGGCGAGATAGCAAAGACTGTCTCGCTGGCGAGACAGCAAAGACTGTCTCGCTGGCGAGACAGCAAAGACTGTCTCGCTGGCGAGACAGCAAA
>BQKN01000939.1:601326-617984 GCA_022839385.1 Asparagus kiusianus | reverse complement strand
AGTATCGTCCGAAGCGATAGCGGAACAAGTATCTGACAGCTCGCCTTCTGACGATAAACCTTCGTGCATCCTTTTGTAGTCTCGGCGTCGGTTAGCCCTCCGTTGTAACCGCTCCATTCTTTGAGAGAGACCCCGTTCAACTCTCCATTCTGAAGAGAAATCAGGGTCCTGGTTGACTAACTGCTGTTTTCCTCTGCCGGTCATATTAATGGTGACCTCAGGGAATTCATCTTGCCGTCTTGCAGGTTTCTTCTGGTTGAAACGTCTCACTTTGGATTTTGACGCTTCAGTCGAAAGTCTTTGGAATACAGAAACTCGTTTTAGGGTTTGTGAGCAACCGCATTCCGTCAACACTGCCTTGATGAGTCTCTCGCATGCGCAATGCGATTCATCTTCTCGGACAATCCTTTTTCTTGATTTACTGTTCTGATAGTACAGCTCATCACTATTGTGATTTGAGCAATCTATCTTTGGTTTATGAACCTTGTTAACATGCACAGGACGACTAGTCGTCGCTCCTGGGCGATCCAAGGTTAAATTCTTAAATACACCCCCTTACGGGAGTGGGTTTTTCACGGGTCCTAGACGATCATGAATTGGTATTCTTTTGTCTTGGACCGGATTAGTTCTGACAGGAGGGTGTTTGCGACCCCCTGTGTAAGAAACCACCAAGGATTTGTTTGCTGGACTTGGACTTTCTTCGATTGGTTTCTTGCCTCGATCGTTGACCGAGGGACCAAGGCGATCCGTCATGGTGATCTTGAACTTAGATAAATCTGGGCTAACCCAGGGCTTCACTGTTGATGTGGTAGACGGGCCCGGAACAGACGCTTGCGGCGCTTTCGGTATCCAAACTTTGCGGTTCTTGGGCGGCTTTTCAGACACCAACTCCTTTTTAATTCCTTGCGCTTGTTGGCGGAGAGCACGAACGCGGGCAGCCTTTTCCTTTCGCCTCTGTATCCGTTCCTTCAGGGTTGAACGGGCTCTTTTGACGAGGGTCCATTCCTCTGTCGTAAGCTTTGCAGAAATATGATTATCTTGCCGTTGAGGCAATTGTACTGATTTCTGTTTCCTCGACTCTAGATCCGCATAATAGTGGACCCCGTCGGTTTGTTGCATGGCCTTGGCCAGTTGTCGAGCACGGCGCTGGCGTTGTCTCTGACGAGCCCTCTTCGTCAGCACCGGTGAGCTATTCATCAAAGACTCCTTAATTTGTACGGAGTCACTTGGAGCAGAAACGTTACGGACAGGTTCCTTAGTAACGATCGGGAGAGAGTTTTCATCTGCGGCCTTCATTGGCGTTGCAGACTTGAAAGTTTTCCTGGGAGAGGAAGTCTTCTTACATTTGCGCGGGGAGGGAGATTTTGAAGACGAGGATGATAAATACTCCTCGAATTTCGCTTGATCGAATTCGTATTCGATCTCCTCGCTGACGATGATCTTTATCGGCTGTGACACGGCGGCTTCGGCAGCGAAGCCGCTGGCTCCCACTGTGGTCGCCAGTTTGTTTTCAGCAAAAGTTGATTCCATTGTCGATTTCATTAATCTTCTTTCGATTACAGAGAAATTACAATGAAAATACGAAAAATTACAACTCTTGAAGAAAATAACACAGAATTCGTTTATCGAATACTGCTTTGTGGGACTTTGCCTGTGCCGTGAGTGCTTTGGCTCGTTGACCACCGATTCACAAATCGTGAGGGGGTTTATGATTCTTCCTTCGTTATCAGTGAGAATTGGAAACGATATCTTATCGAAGTAAGATAGTCGTTCTTCTTGAAATCAAGTCTAAGCTCGAATGTCAAGGAATCACTCCAGGAACTGAAATCTCTGCTCTCTCTGCTCTGGAATGCTCTAACAAATGCTCGATCCTCGTCAGAAGTGACCCTAGGGGGGTATTTATAGCCTCAGGGGTCTATAACTGCAGAAACACAACTCAATAACAAATCAGTACGGCGCGACAGTAAATTTACTGTCTCGCCCAGCGAGACACTAAAATGCTGTCGCGCAAAACGAATATTCTTGGTATTTTTGCTGTGACTGCCTCCCCACGTTTTAAACTCCGTTATTTTGACAGTTATTCACGTGATTTTCGCCCACGTTGTTTCCCACGTCCCTTGGCAGTTAATGAACACGTGTAGGGCAGTTATTGAGGTGGTTATTGACCATTTCAATGCTGTCTTGCTGGCGAGACAGCAAAGACTGTCTCGCTGGCGAGACAGCAAAGACTGTCTCGCTGGCGAAACAGCAAAAGACTGTCTCGCTGGCGAGACAGTTCATTTTTGTGAGTTTTGGGTTATTTTCCCAGTTTTGAGTGATTTTTTATGTTTTGGATATCTATTAGCATTTTTTGACGCCTACAAGATCATCTCCTAACTCACAAGAAATACCACTGATTTCTCCTGTGCGCACTCCAGAAATAGATCATACACTAACAAAGCTAACATTTTGATTCATACCCAATTAATCTAACGCAGAGAAACAAAAAATTACCCGATGAAACCTCATCGACACCCCGAGAGCTGAAGTCCTTGAACTGAGATCGAGCCTGCTCGATCAAGTAGCTAAAGTCTGCCCCTTTGCTCTTTGGCTTGACCTCGCCATCGCCAGCCTCTTTAGAGCCAAGGTTGGCATCGATTTCTTCGTCGGGATCTTCGTAGCGATCCCAGTTTGAGGGGAGGTATCGAGTGGTGCTGGCTCTCTCCTCTGCTGCGGCTGCGGCCGCTGCTTTCTTCTTGTGGGCAATGGCGGCGGGAGGAGCGTGGGCTCTTCTTGCTTGCTGAGTTTGGGTTCTCTTGGATTTGGCCGAAGCTTTTGGGTCCATTTCCTCTTGGGATTTTTGCTCGTTGAGTTTTTAGGAAAAAAGATGGATCGATTTGGTTTTTTTTAGGGTTGGGGTGATTACATAGGGGTGGGGTTTATTAGTGCGACTAGTTCGTTAAGTTTTAGTTTTGGGGAAGAAGTAAATATCTAGCTTCAGAGAGCACATTTGCAAATATGAGAGAGTTGGGGATATTTATGCAAAGAGCAATATCGCCACTCCTACGTGCTAGGGATTTCGATTCGCTCTGCTGTGAAAAAATAATTTGGATCTTCTCAGTTACAAAAAAGTAGTGAAAAGACAACTATTTTTAATCTCAATTGTTAATTATCTAGATGGCGATTGTGATACATTCTAAATCTAATACTCACTGTAACCATGTATATTGCACTCATTCTTAATTTACACTAAAATAATAATAATCACCCACTAGATAATCGATGGTTTGTGATTAAGTAGTAGTTGTTCTACTATTTTTTTATAGCGAAGATGATCTAAATCTTTAAAAAATAGTGGAAGAACCACTATATTTTTACAATCATTGGTTCTTTAATAAGTGGCTATGATTTTTCTACGTGCGATTTACATTATGGAGAGAAACGGTCATAATTCTCAAACCAACTCTCTATAGATTGATGATTAGTCATGATTGGTATAAACCACAGTATTCCATATGGAGATGTTCCCATAGAACATTTACTCCAATTTATTTTTTATTTTTTATTATACACACACACTAGGTGTAATGCACGAGGTCAAATATTATAATTATTGATTTTTAGTTTATGTATTTACTATAACATAGTAATAAAAAAGTTTATCATGGTCTATTAAAATTATTTAGATATTTCAATATATAAAATCTTGTTGGTTCCAACACTTTACCTTCCACATAATTAGTGAGGTTTAAAGTCTTAAAATATTAATGATCTAAGAGCAATTTAATGATTTGGAATCCTAATTTTTAAATATTAATGATGTAAACATCAATATCTAAAAAACTATTATTTTTAATGAAAAAATAAATATTGAATTCATCAACGTAAAATGGTACGTTTTATCTGATCATAGAGGATTTTGTTTAATTATAAAGAAATCACTCTCACCTATTGTCTACTTTCACTTTCTATTATCTGGCGACCGAGTATTATAAGTAATTGTTATGGTCAGTCACCACACCAAAATAGAAATATCGGAAGAATACCTGCATAAGCCCAAGCGATATGGTCTGAATCGACTTAGAAGCTCAAAAGCCCAGTCAGAGACGAGTCCCTCGGCTAGACGAGCAGACAAGCCTTATTCCGATCGACGGGTTATCATGACCGACTCGAAGAACGGGATCAGTCGACCCCTCCCAATTAAGACGACTCATTGAGCAGACGACTCGACTACCGGGTCGCCAAATCATAATGATGGCTCGCAGATCAACCCGCCTCGGCCAAAGTGATAAGAGCCAACCAAGATCATTTCAGACATCAATCAACACAACAGTACTGATTAGTCCCATCAAGATCTCCATTATGATAACCCTCGTGCACCAGCCGCTTATTCGGCTTACAAGTCATTTCCCAGAGAATTGCCATGATGCTTCTCTGTGCACGAATGACTTCTCCTCCAATTCCCAGCCGCCACCTGAAGAGAGAAGGACGGCCACGTAGCCGACCTACCCTACACCCTGCCTCTTCTGACAAACCCAGAGCACTGAGAAGACCTTTCTCCCCTGACACTGAATGACTTCCCTCTCAGTCACCTGCCGACACCTGGAGGAAGAAAGATGACTCAACAGCCTGCCTGTTCACCTTTCAAACCGTCTCCTGTACGTAGTCAACAAAAGCCGAGGGTCAAACTCCCAGAGACAAGGGGCTATAAAAGGAGGTAAGGGAGGTAAGAGTAAAGGAGGTTTTTTCTTAGAGGTTGGATCTCTGTTTCTTCTTACACCTTAGCTTTACTCCCCTTCGGGATCTTTTTTATCCAGTGCATTTTAATAATTCTAGAGGAAAAATCCTCTGCAAGGACCTCAATAGCCCAGAGGCCTCTCAAAAAACCCTCCCCAAGTTCATCAACTGACTTGACCGTCAGAGGTACCATGGGGGAAACTAGCCCCGTATTCCTGCGATTCTTGCATGTGCGGGCTATCACTCCACCCCACGCGCTTAGAATCGGGCATAAAGTCAGAGGAGCAGTCGACACCAACATTCATCCTCTCCTTCTTCCCCTCCGTCACCAAGATCGAAACTGCATCCGACTGTGGGAAACCCACATCGACTGTTTGTTCACGAGCATCAACAATAATCAAAAACTTTTTCTAGATTTTTTAAAGTTAGAATGTACAAATTCAATTAAGAAAGAAAATATAAATTATGTGATCAATTTCAAATCTGATATTATAATCTACCTACATATTCTCAACTAATTAATTAACTTGTCAAAACGATTACTCTCAAATTTTAGAAAACTATAAAATATAATCTAAGAATGATTTAAACATATTTTGTACACATATAGATTGTATTTAATAAAATAATTTAGATCTATCCAATATTGAATAGTATCCAAAAAATTAGGTTAAAGAGTTAAAAGAATCTAATAACACTCATATCCAAACTATATGCTTCATAAAGGTGAGACATAGAAAATGAACAACTTAATTTATTTTGTTAAATAATTTATTATAAATCATAAAGATAAGGAGAATCATAAGAATCATATAGTCATCCCAAATAAAGATTAAATCAAAGGTACTGATAGACTTGCTATAAAATCCACTCTTATAAGATTGATGTCACACATGTCTTAAATTGTGCATTGTTTAAGGGTTAATTTTAGAAAATTTCTCCTCAACTATGGGGGAAATGTTTAACCCCCCCCCTCCCCCTCCCTACTTGAAATGAGTAGAGCTTTGTTCATCAAATTTGTTTGGGGTGTTATAGTTAATCTATCTCAACTTTAAAATTTTGATTTAACCCTATGAACTTTTCTCAATTTACCACTCAAACTAATATCGTTGAGTCGAATTCATTAGGTGATAAGTACTTGACTTGGAAAGACCAAAATATCCCTCAACCATAAAAGAATTAGACTGGTTTTTGCTAGATGAAAGAAAAAGTGAAGATTTAGAGGTTAAAAGAACTGTAAATTGGTCGTAATCTTTTTATTATCGATTGAGAGTTTCTTTTTAACTAAAACGGCTTTCTTTAACCAGGCATTTTGACAAAATCACATATTAAAGTCTTTTACATTAAGAGAGTTTGTTCAGAGATGTGTAAAAGACCAGGAGAGTTTTTATGAGACACGCTAAGTCGAAAGGTGTTTTCTAAAAGCGCACCAAAGTTATGATGGGTTATCTACAACACCTCTATAGCTAGGAGGCTCTGTCAAATTAAATTAATTGAATGGTTTTTTTGAGACACTCCCCATAGTTGAGAGAATTTTCAAAAAATTAACTATTCTTTTAAATTAAACTTACTTACATATTTGTCCTTCAAAGATTTTATAATTCAATATTAGTCCCTAAATTATAAGCAATTTCAAATTTTTAAGGGAATAATGTAGAATTATTGGAGATTTAAAATCAATGGAATGATATCTAAATTACCTTTAAATGTTGTTCTTATAGGCAATATATGAAATATCAGCCGATATATCGCTATATCAACTGATATAAAAGGTTAATACTTATCTTGATAATATTTATGATTTTATATTGTTTTTTTATTTGGGGATTTTTTCTCATATATCAATCATTATCAAAAATATTGACCGGTATAACAAAATTGAGTCATTTTTAATTTGATTGTGGGCTTGGTATTGGGTCATGTTTGGTACCAAAACTAAAGCACAAGTCACAAAAACCACAATTCTATTAGACCCTAGAGTAGGGTGATTAGGGTCTTATGCTAATCTAATCTGATTTTATACTAATTAAAACTAATTAACAAATATTCTTGCAAGATAGATATACAATATGTTATGAGCAAAAATATGCAATATAAACAAAGAGAAATATCCTAGCAAGAGATATACTAAGAGATATATGCGAGGATATATAAATAACACAAGGGTAAACAAACTAAACTAAGATACAATTGTGATAGGAGTTCGAACCTTCCGTCCTACGTCTCCGCTCCCCACTCCCGGGGAGAAATCCACTATCACAACCGGGTTTTCTACGCTCACCCGAATAACGTTTACACCTCACAATATCGGTTTTTAACATTCACTGATCAACGTTCACAATCACTCACAATGTCGGTTTTCAATGCTCACCGATCAACGTTCACTCCTTACACTCGGTTTTCTAGCTCACTGAAAACTTTACAACACTAACAATGTAACAACAAATATGTTCTCTACAATAGATGAGAACTCAATGTAGCTCATTCTCAATTGTTACAACTTCCCACAACCCAAATTATACTAAGTGTGAAAATACAATAAGCTCAATGATTGTGTGTATAAGCAATGAGAAAAACAAGTCTAAACTTAATTTAATCTAGCAAAATAAATATGACACATTAAGCATAAACAAGCTAGATAAAGAGTTTAAGAAAACTTCTCTAAAACGAGAGTGGAGGGATGTAGATTGAAGCCCAAACAAGATTGATGATCTCCTCAAACTCTTGTGAAATTCTCCTCACAAACAAACTCTTAAACACTCTTTTAAACAAACACAAAACAAACTTAAACCCTTGTTAAACTCCTTTAAAACATTCTCTTGGATTATCATGAAAGATGAGATCAATGGGGTATTTATACCCACTCAAAACTTTAGCAAAAATCCAATCAAAATGACCAAAAAGCCTAAGAGAAAACAGCTCAGAAACTAGCCGTTGGAACCCAACGGTCAGATCAGCGGTCGACCGCAAGCAACAAAAAGGCAAAACTGAGCTCTGAAAAACAGACGGTCGACCGTGGCGGTCGACCGTGAAATTCTCTGGACTGCATACGGTCGACCACGAGCCAAAAAAGATCATACTGAGTCTTTGGACTCAAGGCGGTCGACTGTGACAGTCGACCGCAAACTGGTACATGAAATTCTAGGTTTGAAACAGTTTTTCTGATTTTAAAACCCTGTTTAAAAATATCAAATAAATTCCAAAAAATATAAAACTTTAAAAAATAATTGTAGACATGATAATACATATGCTATAAAAACTGGTTTTCAAAAAGAACCCTCTAAATAAAAAATATCATTATTTTGCAAAATAGTCCAAAATATGAAAATGTGAACATATGAGTTTTGACATTTTAGCTTAACCATGTTTTGAAACAATACAAAATGATTATATAGACTTAATAAAAGATGTATATGATTGTTATTAAGTCCATAAACCAAGAAAACAATATTTTCACAAAATTGCATATTTTACAAACATTTCAAAAGTAAATATGATTTCATTGAACTAAATAAAATTGATATTGATGAAATCATATATATGCATGTAAGTATGAAATAAAAATATGTTTTCTAATTATATTCAATTGTTTCATATTAAAACTTAAAAAACTATCAAACCAAAACATATATGTATATATAACTATATACAAAACCAAAACGTGTATGTGTGTATATGATTGAGCTTAATGCACTAACACACATAATATAAAACTCAAACACTAGATGTTACCCAAGCAATCTTGATCTTCAATAAGCTTGACTTGGTATACTTGCGGATAAAGCTTGAACTTGAATCTTTAAGTATGAATTGCGTAGGCTTCACTCCATAATTTCGCCAACCTCCATTTGATATGATCGTGAATGCTCGATTCCATCCATCCTCCAATATATTGTTTGTCTATAATAAATAGATACACACAAACCCTAGACAAACAACATTAGTGATAAATTGTTTGTTAAACATCATCAAAACAAAGAGACCAACAAATTCATATCCTAAATTTCTCCGCTCTCCCAAATCTAAAGCATATATCTAGACGGAAATTTTCGTCTAGGTTCGGCGGGGGGAGGGGGAAGGGTTAGGGTTAGGTTTTGTATTATTTTTAAGGCAATCTAGACAGAAATTTCCATCTAGGTTCGGCGGGGGGAGGGGGGGAGGGTTAGGGTTAGGTTTTGTATTATTTTTAAGGCCATCTAGAAGGAAATTTCCGTCTAGGTTGCAACCTAGACGGAAATTTCCGTCTAGATTGCCAATAACTTTTTTTTAAAAATATATAAACTGTCTAGTTTGACATTATAGATGGAAATTTCCGTCTAGAATGCCTCAAACTAGACGGAACAACCTAGATAGAAATATTTTCTTCTAGTTTGCCTCAAACTAGACGGAATTTTTTTTTCCATCTAGGTTGTTTATTTTTCTACTAGTGATATGACGGTTTTTGTTGGTAATATTTATATGATGTAAAATAGTAAATTACACTAATTTCTACAGGTTGGATCTGGATTACTTCTCAATCTTTTAAATTGAGGAATAAAAAAGGAAGTTAATTTTCATGTTTTCAATTTCTCACGTGAGCATTTGGATAGATGTTATATTTGTGCAGGTTGCCTTTTGAGTAGCAACATAATTCTATTTATTTGAATAGGTCTCTTTTGATTGGTAAATTTGATTCATAATGAGATCTCTTCGTCCTTCGTTCTTTCAATCTACACAAAATTATAAAGTCTGATGAAATTTGTTATTTTCATGTTGATGGATTGCTCATGTCCTGTACTTATGATGAACTTTAACTTACCCAATCTGGAATATACTTACAAATCATTCAATATCGTATACATCTTAATTCATATCAACCAGGTTTTTCTAAAAAAAAATCATATCAACAAGTTATATTTTTTTACATTGTTTGTTGAATTCACATAGGTGGAAGAAGAACGTTCGAAAGTATATTCACTGCTTAGAATGATTTTTAAAGTCTACAAAAGATAATCAAGTAATTACACATGGTTTCTATTGAACAAGGCTATTGATCTTTTTTCCCCTTTTTGTTAATTTCACTACTCAAATATTGGATTCATTCACTTGATAGTAACCAAACTAACTCGCACCAAAATACTTTATGCCTAATATATCATCTCAAAATGAATTTAACTGAGTTATAGTAAAGATAAACTAAAAAGAAATAATTATAATATTTAACCACGTGTATTGGACGTGCATCCATATACATAAGCCATTTTGGCTGGCTAAATGTGGATGGAGAAAAAAACAGGAACATTTCATTCAACATAAGCCATTTTTGCTGGCTCAATAGTTACATCCACTTTTGGAACTCTCAAATCAAAGAAAAAATACAACTTCAATTTTACATAGCATACAAGACACACATGCAAAACTTAAACATACGCTCATACACTCCTTGGGTTGATTACATGATCTCCCACAAATTATGCAAATCAACCAAGTAGGTATACATCTTATTCCAATGTAGGCGCCCTTTATACTTGATTAGGAACCCATCCCACACATTACGAATAGGGTAAATATTGCTTGTAACCTCACTTTTCATATCACTTTTAACTATTTTGATAGCACTTAACACCACCAGATTCATAAGGAAAGAGAGTTATCTGCAATATATGTATAGCCTCTAGGGGCATCGGAGCACAACGGTCTCAACAGTAATCCCGGGTCCCATCCCAATAAGCAAACCCCACTCCAAGCCCTCACCGGCGGTGGCCATCTTCATCTTCTCCGACCTCCTCCTCATAGTCTCCATCACAAACAACACCGAAGCACTCGACATGTTCCCGTACTCCCTCAGCACCTCCCTCGTCGCCTCAAGCTTCTCCTTGTTCAGACCCAACACCATCTCCACCGCATCCATTATCGCTCTCCCCCCTGGGTGCACTATCCAAAACACATCATTAACAGCAGTGCTCCCTATGCTCCCCATTGCCTCTTTCACGATTTCGTCGTAGCCTTCGGGTAGTTTCGATAAAATCTCGGGAGGAGTCACGGATCTATCCGTTGCCGTGGGTGTCAGTTTGATCGGTTTGAGGGCTTCCTTGACGATCTTCCCAATGCTCCCGGCGATGTGTAAGGGGATCTCTGGTTGCAGGCTGATCATGAGTCCGGCCTCCCTCAGTTTTCCCTCTATCGTACCCTCTGATCCTGGAATCAGATTTTTTTGAAGATGCATAAGATTTGGGAATCATGCAGCATGTTGATCAAGATGTATTTATTACTAGTATGTTTCATTTATCAAATTATAGACCTTGTAGTTGATTTTTTTTTTTTTTTGAATTTTTTAACTCTCATGAGATAACTAATTTCACCTACACACAAAAGTTTTTATGCACGTGCAATGCATTAAATTTTGTTTCTCAGTTTTACTTTAATAGTTTTTGCTTACTCATGTATCTAAACTTTAGTATTGTAATTATTTATTTTCATTGATGTTTGTTTGGATGGACTACACTGAATTTAAATTTTTATATTGATAATTGAATTGACAGGAAACAAATGTAATCTAAAACCAATTTGAATTTTTATGTTATTTGGACCGACATGAAACCAAAGTTGACTTGATAAATTATAGTGTTGCCAAAATGAAAAATACTTGAAAATAGCCTTATAAAAGCAAGGCAAATAAAATTAAAGCCAATAAGAGAACATGATTGATTAAAAGCGGGCTAGAACAAAACTAAAGAGAATATGAAGTTGTTCCTAATCATTGATAGACTTCATACAAAACTATAAACTAAATATTAATGTTAACTCTAGTACACTTTTATATAATAAAAGTATCCACATAAGTATATAAAGTACTAAAAATAGTTTATAAAAACCCTTCTAAATATTCCTAATTTTACTCAAAAAAATGAAACTATTCTATACAATATTCAAAAAATAGATCTTTTATTCCTTCTGTTTTATTTGTTTTATTGAGTCGATATCAATCCTTCTCCGCTTTTATATTTTTCTTGCGTAATTCTAGAGCAGTGTTTTCATCGTCTACATCGATTATGACTTCAGGCTGGAGGTGGATTTCTTGTACTGTTATCTTTTTTAGGGCTCATTCATCTTTTGTCTTCTCGTTTTACTTCACAAAGAAGTTGCATGTATTTCTGATGTCCAATACGAACTTCTAGATATACAAATTTTAATTATTTTTCTGTTTCAATGAGAATAAAGGTTAATTTCATATATATAAAAATATCGTGTTTCTAATTTATTACTTAAATAAGGTTAGAAGTTGCTTCTTTTTCCTCTGCTATGAATTCTTCAATTATGCATTCAATAAGAGTTTCTGTTGTGTCAAATAATGTTACCTTTGCTCTATCCATGTCATTTTCTACGAGGATCTGAACTAAATAACTATATTTTTATTATCAATTTGTCTTAGATTGTAATATAAATATTTAATTTTGATAAGTTTATTTTGTGAAGAATAGATATTACTTAACATTGGTACTATGTCATCGGCAGTTCTATGATATTTATCATTTAGACACTCTTATTAACATTTCTATCCACCTTTTTACTGCAGCCTTTGTAAGCATAGGACCAACTCTACTGGAAATGGTAGTTACCATTGTATTATAGGTACAATAGCATGTCTATATGTTAGTAAACTATTTTTTAAGTTTAATTGTATGAATTTTAGACTTGATCTTGTAAGATCATACATTTTTCAAATATTGTGATGAATGTATATATTAGTAATTTGAATTTTTGTTGTATTTATAAAGAGTCTTGATAGATGTGCTTTTGTCTTGGTAGCTTGTTATGACTGTGTATAAGCGTTAATGTAATTTTTTTATTATGTTATATGAATGTTTGCTTGGTTTACTTAACATTTTCTTATTTCTTCAGTAAGTTGTATATTTGGATTAATAGATATTGTTGACACAATTTATGATGATATGCATATTTTTTCTATAAATTTGAGACATGTATAACGTTAATTTTATGTTTAGTGATCTTTAATAAGAATTTTAGCAATGAAGTATGCTACCTTTATATCTAAAGATCTTGAAATTTGAATATCAAACAATTACCTTTTTCTTTACCAAATTTAGAAATTTCAGCCTTTTTTGCAATTTTGAAATTTTGAGGGAGTATTTTGTAAGTTTTGAAACTTTAGTAGAATTTTTTGAAAATTTTAAGTTTGGTGTTTGTAATTTTTATATTTTGTGCATTGGTGATTAGTTTTCAAATGTTAGGATATTTCTTACAAGTCTGAAATTTTGAGTGTTTTACAATTATTAAAATTTTGAGTTATTTTTTTTAAAATTTAATTTTTAGCGGTTTACTAATAATTTTTAGATTTGATGTGTATTGGTTATAAATTTTTAAATTTTAGGTTTTTTTGTGATTTTTTAACTTTTGAGAGAATTTTTACAATTTTTATAAAATTGAGGTTTTTTTGCAAATTTTAAGCTTTTAAGTGTTTGATGGTAATCCCTTGAATTCATCTATGTTGTTTGTAAGTTTTGAATTTTAAAAATTTAGGGTGTTTTTTTATAATTTAGACTTTTGAGGTTGCTTACACAATTTTTGAAATGCTGAGGGTGCTAATTGTAAATTTTAAAAATTTGGGGCTAATTGTTAAGTTTAGGGTTCCATGTTTGTTGTTTTAAGTTTTATAAAGTCACGGTTTTTTGTGTAATTTTAAACTTTAGAGGGTGCGATTTTTAAAACTTTTTGGGTTTTTCAAAAATATTTCATTTATCGTAATATGTTAGCTATGTGCGCTTTCTTAATCTTATTTTTTTAAAAAAATTTTATTAAGCTAAAGGTAGTTCACATTTGATTAGTTTAGTATATAATTAGTATTAGGATAGATTAAGATTTAAAAGGAAATATTCAAAATAGTTTTTCATGTATATTATTAATCTTATATTTTTTAATTGTTGAGTTATAGATGCCTCACATAAGGTTAGTATAAGATATAACCATAATTAAGATAAATTAAGATTTAATATATATATATATATATACACCAAAATGAAACTATAGGCACCGTTTGGCAAAAGGTTAAGTGACGGGTTAATGAGACTTAGTCCATTCCTTAACCCGCCAAACACAAAAAACCTATACAATGGTTAAAATGAGTTATCCCTCCATAATTTGTCAAATATAAAAAATATAGGATTGTTAAGCTAATCCCTTTAGAGGGATTAAAATGAGTTAACCATCACAATAAGGAGTTTACTAATACTTCTATTTAGAATAATTAAGAGTTAATTCTTCTAATTATAAAGAAAATAGTCAAAATTCTTGTTATTCCTAAACACTAAAAATGATCACAATAGCTAAAATAAAACTTATATAATTAGTTAATAATTTAGTCTTTCGGACTATCAAATAGATTAATTATGTTAATCATTCTCATTAATTAGTCTCGAGAGGGAGCCATAGAGAGTAAGTAAGTTGAGGCTAGCTACCTGCTATTATATTCTGGTAAGTAGACACGATCTCAAACAACGGAGTCTCAACGCCCGGCCGCGGATCCGCCCCGACGACCACCGCGGCAGCACCGTCGCCAAACAGCACTTGCACGACCAGGTTCTGAATGTGATCCTCACACGGCCCTCGGAAGCCGTTAACGATCGGCTCCGAGCAGACCACGAGCACACGGGCACCGCCGTTGTTCTCGGCGAGGTCCTTGGCGAGGCGAAGGACGCTGCCCCCTCCAAAGCAGCCTTGCTGGTACAGCATGAACCTCTTGGTGGACAAGGGGAGGCCGAGGAGCTTGACGAGCTCGTAGTCGGCCCCGGGCATCGAGGCGCCGGAGCTGTTGCAGACGACGAGGTGGGTGATGGAGGAGATGGGTTGGCCCCAGTCGGCTATGGCCTTTTTGGAGGCTTCGGCGGCGAGGGCGGGTATGAGGACGTCGAGGAGGTCTTGGCGGGCGTTGAGAGAGGGGGAGTCGTAGGTGGCCATGGATGGGTTCTGTTGGAGGAGGGATTCCGTCACGTATGTGTATCGCTTGTCGATTTGAGAACTCTTGCCTGTGTACAAAGTGACCGATCAGGAGTTTGGCATTTCACCAAATACTTTAACCACTTGTTATGCAATCTTTTGATATTTGATAACCAAATTAATAGCTATTTTCAATAGCTTATATGAGTTATTTCTATAAGTCGCCTTTATAAGCAAGCAACTTATTATAAGCTACAGCTAGCAATATCAAACTGACCATAGCTAGAAGGATATAAAAGTATTAATCGCGTCGCGTGTTAAGCATGTGATCTGAAATTAATGGGAAAAATAAAGGGCTAGTATTCCCAGAGGGAGGGTGTCAAAATTGATTTTCTAAAGCATCAGAGTAGCATATGAATAAAGATAAAACTTTGGAGTAACAAACTTTACTTTAGAGGACAAATGTGCACAACAAAAAAGGAATGTCAAAGTTCAAAATATATGAAACTTTGGGCTACCAAAATGCAATCAAGCCAGATTATTAATCATAACTATATGAAATAGGTTAATTTCACATAGACCCTTCTAGTTTTATATTTACATATAAAACTATTTTTTGACTCTTTTATAGGTCATAGACAATAAGAAAGTTGTGCTTGCAATTAAAGGCACGTGAATGCCATCATGAAAATCGATAAATTATGTAAAACGAGATCTTAGGTATCATATATATATGACACTAATTATGCGAGGTGATCTTGATAATTTATGCATGCATTCGTACGTATATAATATCTTATTATATATACTTACAGATTCGACCAAATTTGTGTTTGAGGTCGACCATATGCTCGCTATTAGTGGCTTTGAAGTAGAGATCCGGGAGTTGGCTTTGATCTACTTCAGTTGGAGGATTAGCTGTTCCAATAGCAAGAACTGCTGCCTTTCCCATTGAACCCATCTTAATTATTTCGGCTTAAATATAATTAATATTGGTACGTAACCAGAAATTAAAAAAATAATGGAGAGTTTGAAGACTTGAGCTTTGATTTGTGATGAGCTCGATGACCGATTCTCCTCTTCAGAATGCCACCCTTTTTATAGCCTTCGGCAGATTAATTAAGGTAGGCCCAGGGTCTCTAAAATTAATATTTTATTTTTGTGTTTACTGTTGTTACAAATTATATATATATATATATATTTTAGTATATATCCGTCTTGATTAATGAATGAAAACTGAAGTTGTTTCAGGACTTCGTACATAGGGAAAATTAGGACACGTCCCCCCCCCCCCCCCCCCCCCCCTAATATTCTGATTATATGTTCAATTAATCAAATCTCAAAATGATTATTTATCACGAGAAGTTTCATATATGCATGCTGCGTGTCTACTGAGGATACGTGCCGACATAATTGTTTGTTAAATCATGCACACTTTACGTAGAAAACGGTATATATATATATATAAATCTTTATTAATTATTAGTTCTCGCTCTTTAATCTATTTCCTCCGAATCTATTAGTATTTTGTGTTTAGATTCCAAAATTATTGCCATTGAAAACGCTAATATACAGTCGTGCGGGTATAATATATGGGTGGCACTACAGGCACACCACCAACCACACCTTGGGACACACCCCTCTCTCAGCTACAGTACACGGGACCCACATGAAATTTTTAAAAAAATTCATATGGGCCCCGTGCACTATAGCTGAAAGAGAAGAGTGTGCCCCAAGGTGTGATCGGTGGTGTGCATGTACCATTTTCCATAATATATGGAAACAGTTATGATTGATTTCATTTTGAGCCCATGCTGCACGTACAAGTTGGCCACCACATATGTGACAGCGTAATACGCATCTAAGCAGCCACAAAGACAATGTCAATTATGCCCTCTACGGTAATGAAAATAACTTGCGGATACGAAACACTATAGGCTCCACATTCTCTACATCTTACGTCGATCAATAGTAGTACTGCTTCGCTCATTAAGTCTTGAATTAAAAGA
>BQKN01000939.1:550198-563746 GCA_022839385.1 Asparagus kiusianus | reverse complement strand
TTGACCCTAATCACCCCCCCCCCCCCCCTCTAGGGTCCAACAGAGCATGCAGCAGATAGAGCAGCAGAGGTAAAGGTGGGCAAACATGATCAAGCTTGCAAGGACAACCACCATAGCTTCATCCCGTTCGCTTTCGATACGTTTGGTTTCCTTGCAGCTGATGCGGTGGAGTTCCTCAGGAGGATACAGAAATTCATGAATAATAATGTGGCGACAACATAGTCCGCTGAGTACATGTTTCGTAGGTTAGGTTTTGCAATTCAGAAAGGATTAGCGGCGCAGCTTGTTATCCGTTTGTCATCACCACATGTGTAATATTTAGCAAATAAATTGTTGTTTTTACTTTTTCTTAGAAAGAAAAAATAAAGAAAATAAAAGAAAAAAGAAAATAAAAGAAAAGAACAAGGGCTTTTCGTCATGTATACATTAAACTTTTGTTAATTCATGTTAGGCCCCCAAATCTTCATATTTACACATTAAACTCTACGAATAACAAAGAAAATCGCAAACCATAAACATTAAATGGACGAGGTAGTTGCATATGAGGCCCTTACATCTTCTTTAATTGCTAAAACCTCCCCTCAAACTTAGTATTTATCAGAACCTTCCCCAAATCATCATTTTCATTGCCAAAACCCCTCTTTTAAATTTTGTGTTATATTTTCTAACTGGAGTTGGGTCAAGCCTCCACCCAACATTAAAAATTACCCAATACCCTTGCAACATAGTCCTTGACCATAAAATACACTTTCTTTTTAGGGATTCTTTAGAGAATTAGAGGATATGAAGAGCAATATGCTCTAACGAAGAATTTAGAAGGTTATATAAGCTTTGGGCAGGAATTTAACTTTTGGAAGTGTGGAGAACTCAGAAAATCATTGTGGAGAACTCAGAAAATCCAGTTTTTCTGTCATAAGTCGACTCATGCACATGCATAAGTCGACTTATGGTAAGTTGACTTATGTCTGTGCACAAGTCGACTTACGTTCTGTTCTCCAGTTGTTGTTTTACGCTCGGTCAAGTCGACTTATAGAGACTGTCAAGTTGACTTACCAGTCAACCTATGGTAAGTCGACTTGTTCTCACTGTTAAGTCGACTTACGACAATTTTCAGGACTATTTTGGTTTCCTATTTGGTTTAGGTTTATGTTTTGATATAAATAGGAACACGATTTTTTAGGTTAAAATATCAGAGATTTGAGATTGTACTGAGCATATTGAGAGGGAGAACTCGTGAGCAAGTTGAGAGATTTAGTTTAGGGTTTATTTGAGTGATTTTGTGAGATTGTAACCCTTTGTACTCTCCTTGATTTAGTGGAATCTCCCCATCCTCTCCCCGTGGACATAAGCAAATTGTCGAACCACGTATATCTCTTCGTTTGTTTTGATTTGTCATATTTTGGATTGGATTGTGCTCGTGTTTGGTTTGGTTTTCTTCTCCCGTGGTTCACGGACTCGTTCAGTGTGTGACCACGCTTCCGCATAGGCGCGCAACATGAAGAGCTATATTGTGGGTTTGGGGATTTTACTATCGAAGAACAATGGAAAATTGCGTTGCGGGTTGCGAATATAAAATCAACTATAGACCAGATGGGTAGGAGTTTAGATGTTAGTGTTTAACGAGAAAGAGGTATTCTGTTAGATTTAATTGAGCTTAACTCTCATTAATAAGTAAAGGGATGTTTTGGTAATGAAAATGATTATCTAAGGGAGGTTTTGGCTAGGGGTGGAAAGGAACTAAATTCGAATCAAATACCCCACTATTCGTATTCGTTCTCGGTTCCTATTTTGGAATTTTCGAATACATATTCGAATCCAAAACGAATAGAAAATCAGTGTTCGAATTCAATTCGAATAGTTTTTGAATGTTAAAAAACTATTCATGAATATTCGTTAATACTGTCTAGGTAATCTTTGCAAATTATTCAATCCGTATTTTTTAGATATATTCACAAATATTTGTTATCCAAGTATTGCAATGGAGACAATCATGATATACTTGATGAATATGCAACCTGGTGATACATAATATCCATTAATAAAAATTCAAAATTCTATTTATCCACATTTACAAGCAACAAAATGAAAATTCAAGGTTTACACTGTACAAACGAATAGTTTTTTAAATAAACGAATCAAATATACTTATGGTTAAATTTTATTCGTTTATGAACAAAATAATAATAACTATTCAATTACTATTAAACGAACCATCAAATCAAAAATGGCCAAATACTTAGGCTAATAAATACAGAACTATTTGTTAAGTATTTAGTTCGTTTCCACCGCTAGCATTGGCACAGAGTTTGGGGGAGGTCCTGGCCATTAAAGATCAGGTGAGGGGCTTATATGCAATTACCCTCAAAAGGATCAACCCAAAATTACCCCCATAAACTTCTTTCTCCTCTTTCCCAAATTCTCTCTCTCCGAGGGTCTTTCTTCTCCTTCCCGCGATCGATCTCAAGAATGGTGAGAGGATCAAACAACCAACAGTTCAAAGATAAGGCCAAGAATCGCGTCGCCGATCTCGAGGGGATGTTCACCGATCTCCAGTCCGCTCGCCGCGAGAGCCGCTCCGGCGACGCCGCCGTCATCGAGGAGCAAGTTCATCAGTTGCTGCGAGAGTGGAAGGCAGAGCTATGCGATGCCTCTCCGGGAAATTCTCTAATCGTAAGGATCTAGATCGAGAATTAACGATTAAAGTTTGTGGTTTTTTTAGGGTTTTGGATTGAGTTATGTTTGATAGGGGGATTGTAAGGGAGATTCGGATCTCTCGTCGGAGATATGGAGGTTGCTGCACATTGGAGAGGAGGAGGATGACGCGACCAGTAAGTTGGAGGAGATTGTGGCGGTCAATTCGAAGGCTGAGCCGGCCGAATCGGGGCATGAGAATGGGTTGGAGGGATTTCAAGGGGAAGAAGTTACTGTTTTTGAGCAGGTATAACGTTTTCTGACAGAAAATTTGAAATTAGTATGATCAATTTGCTTTTTTGATTGTGTTTTACTTGTTATCAGAGTTTATATTGGCTATGTGCAACTAAGTTGAGTAACTGGGGCAAGATGCGCATGGTATTTATTAACTTGGGAACTTGGGAAAATGGATACAGTTGACGCGTGGGTTTAGGCTGAGTGCTTAGATGGACCCTAACGAAACATGTGTGTGCACATACACACAAATGCACACACACAGTTGGGCTGGGAAAAAGTAGACACAGGCTGATAGCTCTCTGAAACCGACAGCTTAGAAGTCTCCGTATATTTAACTTGATTGATGCGTTAAGTTATCTTAGAAGCAGGTGTGTGTTTGTATGTAACATGTTGTTGAGAGTATCTCCCAGAAAATGAGTATTGAAGTTTTATGGGGTAAATGATCTGTTTGATCATCAACGAAAGGGCGACAGTCACAACAGAAATATAGTGTCGTTTAAAGAAGTTAATCAGTCTAGAGATGCCACCCAAACTTATTGTGTTGTTTGTGCAGAGGGAAAATTATAAGGAATTTAAGGTTATATAAGAAAGATTTTCATCCACTGCTGTAAAAGTACAAGTCTGCAGTGTGTGAGCAAGTCTGCTTGCATCAGCGATTTGGCTGCTAGACTCCCCAGTTCATGAGGTCCTTGTGTACTGGCTGTCTTGTGACGTCGTAAGCATTTCAAATCATTTCTCTAACTTAGTAATGTATATTTCTTAAAAAAAAAAAAAGAATTGTATTTGAAATACGCCCTTCTTTTCATGTGGTTGTTGATGAAGGCAAATGAATAAATACAAAGGATGATTGCATGATAAATATAGTCGGAAAGAGGTCATGTGACTACTATGATCTATTAGAAGACCTACAGAGAGGGTTATCTTTTTTGATACATGCATCTAAAAATCAAGTAGGTTTTGTATTGTATTTTGCAGCTTGGGTGTGTCACTGCAAACTGTTGTTTTAGCATACTTGTGGATCTTGGGCTTCCCACGTTTAAGCCATATATAGTTGTTTGTTTTTTTTTGTTTCTTTTTTCTTCATCGATGAATTCTTCATATGCCATTTGACCAATTGCTGCTTGCTGCTATTGATAATGTTACTGCTCAAATATTTTTACTATTTATGCTGTTGTCTGACCTTGGTCAATTTAACTATTGATGGTTACTTGCAATTCATTCTGACATAAAATGATTGGTCACATTTGAAAAGAAAAGAAGACACAGTTATATTTTTTGCAAATATATCAATTTTTATTTTCTAGCTCATATAGCTTCTATATGACTTATTATACAATGAGTTTCTAGAAATGCATGTCGTCAGTATGGTTTTGACTGTTTGTTTTTTGTGAATGAGTTCAAAGTTCTGCCTTCTATTAAAATAGAACTGCCATCATCCATTACAAAAGCTGACATTGTATCTTGTTTCCTCTGCATGTACATACTGGTGATCTTAAGCTTGTAATTTGTTCATGCCACTTCCATTCGTGCAGGAACATTTTGTTAATCAGGAACTATCAAAACACGGGTTCCTGAATATTGACGAGTATAAAAGCACCCCTCCTACAGGATCCCACCATGCTGTCAGTAGTTGTTCAGAAAAGACTAATGGTTTGAGTTACGAGCAGTTTAATCTGCATGAGGAAGTGCAACGTAGCCATTATATCAATAATTTCGAGGGAACTTTACAGAATGGTGGAAATATTCCCCATCATCAGGAATTGTCTCACATCTCAGAATGGCTCCCAGCAATATCCCCTCCAGCTTCTGCTTTCTTGAACCCAAAATGTGCACTCTGGGACTGCCCAAGACCTGCAGAAGGAAAACGATGGTGTCAAGACTATTGCTGCAGCGGTCATGCTTCTCTGGCATTGAGTGAGGGTCTTCCTGGTATGAACCCTGTGCTAAGGCCTGGAGGAATTGATCTGAAAGACGGTCCACTTTTTGCCGCTCTTGCTGCGAAAACACAGGGAAAGATTGTTGGTATCCCAGAATGTGAAGGGGCTGCAACTACGAAGTCTCCATGGAATGCCCCAGGTATCCATATTGCTATTTTTTACATTTAATAATTCTTTTATTGGGTTCACATTGTTTCCTCTGTCATGTGGTTATGAAGTTGGGCAACTTTCACCAAATAAACCCTGAACTTCGTAAATTAGACTAAAATCCCCTGAACTATTAAAAACTGTTGGTTACAACATTAAATAGGTAGAGTATGAAATCTAAGTACCGTTTTGTGTTTACTTTTTACCCATTCTTCCTGAAAAGGGTAATGTAGAAGTCAAAAAGTAACTGCCATGCTATGGTATTTGAGTGGGTTTCAGGAGGGTTTTCTATGATTTATAAAGTTTCAAGAGGGTTTGCTGAAATTTAGCCAATAAAGTTTGCTATGACATAGTAGGCCAAAATCTATAACAGAAGATTGTTCCCTGATTTTTCTGCAGAGCTTTTCGATCTGTCTTTTCTAGATTGTTCCCTGATTTTTCTGCAGAGCTTTTCGATCTGTCTTTTCTCGAGGGTGAATTGCTAAGAGAATGGCTCTTCTTTGATAAGCCTAGGAGAGCATTCGAAAGTGGGAGCCGGAAACAAAGGTCACTGCCAGATTACAATGGGCGTGGTTGGCATGAGTCTAGGAAGCAAGTAATGAAGGAGTTTGGAGGACTAAAGAGGTCCTATTATATGGATCCACAACCACTGAACAACTGCGAATGGCATCTCTTTGAGTATGAGATCAACAGCTGTGATGTCTGTGCTTTGTACAGATTAGAACTAAAGTTTGTTGACTCAAAAAAGAGCTCAAAGGCAAAGGTAGCAAGTGATTCTCTTGTAGATCTTCAGCGTCAAATGGGGCGGCTTAATGCAGAGAATGCTAAAGATAACAGGCGATATTCAAAAGGAAGGACAAAGGCTAACCAGAAGGTTGTTAGTGAAAATTTTTATTCAGCTGCCGACTTAGCTAATCAGAAGGTCAATGATCTCCATTTTTATGAAAGTTCTGATCAAATGGGGTATATTAACGGGAACCCTGTTTATGGACCAAGTCTTCCTTATGATTTCTCAGTCGAGGACTTAAAACAGTACTATGGAACATAGGCCTACAGGCACAAGATTATGATCATGAGAAGATGGGTTACAGACTTTGGTTCGCTCTTCACAAAAACCGAGCGTGGTATATTTGTCAGTAACCAAATTTTAGTTTTTGGTCCTTCCACATTCTGCAGCAACCTCTAAATTTTGAGAATGTATAGCGACAACTCCTTCCTGCGTACATAGTTCACTAGATGAAGCAGTTATATGGCCTCACCACAATGTGAATGTATAGCGACAACTCCTTCCTGCGTATATAGTTCGCCAGTTATATGGCCTCACCACAACGTGCATGTAAACTGCACATGTGGGCTCAGTTTAATTTTGGGCATGATATATGCTTTAACTATGTTAATAACATCATTGTGTACATACAGGTTTTTGACTTGAAACTGAATCTGAGAGCATTTTCTCGATGCATCTAATATGTAAGCGGCAGTGACATCTAAATTCACAAAAGTCTTTTGAGTACTTTATTCTTGAAGCTCGTAGATTGTGTTCTCTAGGTGTTTTTTTTTCGCCATGGTCCTGTCTTGATTGGTTCTTGAGGTGAGGTTGACTTGTACGACCATTTTCATCCGCTTCCTATTTATTTGCTCTCTTTGGTAGTGCCAGGAGCGTGATGATGATCTCCGTCTTCTGGAGGACTGGAGAATGTTTCTCTCTAACAACTAGTTTTGTTCAATATCGATATTATCTACCCGCTTCATTTCTGCTCTGCACTGGTTGAAGGGTTAATTGCTCACAGATCTCGTGGAGTATGGTTGCGAGTCTGGCTGTGTGCATGTGCCGTGCTTGCATCCTTGTGTGTGGCTGTTGTTTGTTTGTCAGACAGTACGCGTGCCTGCGCGCATCCTGAGAACCTCACTGCTCCGTTCTTCTAGTGAAACTTCGCTACTCTGTTTCAAGAGTGCGAGCAGGATGGGATCGTCAGGCTACTGATGAGTTCTTCAGTTTCTGATCACGCTTTTTTGTGCACTTGGGCATGCGTGAAGCGAGAAACATCATGGTTCCAGTGGAGATTTATAAATAATTTCTTCTGCAGCAGTTACACAAACATAAATGTCCTGGTTTCTTACACAAACATCAAAGCGACTATGGTTAATTGGGAAATATTTAAAACAACACTGGGAAATAAAAAAAGGCCTCTTGCAGTGTAGGAGCATTGGCGTGAAAAGGAAAAAAAAAAAAAATGCAAGAACAACATGAATCCTATCGGACCAGTTCTTATAAGGGTCGGCTGGTTTACCCTGTTGATAAAATACCCAGTTTCCTAACCCACCCTCACACCATGTGAATGGTATAAGACTCTCACCTTCTATGCATTGTTCTGATAGAATCTTTACTTCGTCAAGAACTATATCTTTTACGCAAGACGAGGAGCTTTTTATTTTTCTGAAATCTTTAGAATTGTAGCGTTAACAGTGCCCTAGAAGTAGGAAGTTATCAAAA
The DNA here is from genome assembly GCA_022839385.1 of Asparagus kiusianus. Taxonomy (NCBI): domain Eukaryota; kingdom Viridiplantae; phylum Streptophyta; class Magnoliopsida; order Asparagales; family Asparagaceae; genus Asparagus; species Asparagus kiusianus. The sequence goes on along the minus strand of BQKN01000939.1, from coordinate 556,240 downwards.
CAAACTCTTTTTGAAAATTTATTATTGGCAAAAGTGGCCGTTTTTCGCTTTAATGGCTTTAATGGCAAGCAACGGTTAATTTTACAAAATAGAGACTTTAAAAAACACGGGATTAATAGTTTCGTATTTTTGAAAGTATCTATTTTATACAAAATCGACCGCTTTTTAGTCAGCAGTAATGGCATGTCTAAAAAGTGATCGATTTTGCTAATTATTAAAAAAATTTGATCCTTGCTAATAAAACTTTAAAAATGCTTTAAAAAAAAAAATTTCCCTAGAAATACATTTCTTTGATCAATTCTCACACTTTCTTCAGAAGGATCATGAAGCTTAGTATGAGCTTGATGCCATTAAAATATTTGAAAAAAGCTACAAGGAACCAGAGGGGGCTGGGGCTGGGGCTGGGCGGGGGTGGGGGGGGGGGTGCGAGTGAAGAATATTCTCAAGAAATAAACTTTCTTCACGTTTCAAGTTCTTATGCCACTGATGTTTGTTCGGAAGTCTAAGTTCAACAAAAAAGAAAGAAAAAGAAAAAAGTTTATACCCAATGTTTCAAGGAATCCTCTCATCTATACGACTTCGACAAAAGAACACCCTCATTTATCATAGATTCGTACAAGAAAAGATGATATAAGATACTTAAAACAAACAAACAAAAGGTAATTATTATTACTATTTTTTGATCTAATATGAACAGATGATCAGAGATTTTCTGGGGGGGGAATGTAAATATAAATGAAAGGGTTTTCTTGTAATTTACCATATGCTAAAAGTATTATCTTTTTATACTATTGAAAATATTCCGTTTTATAGAATCCACGATAACCTATGTCTTTAAACTAGTGGAGAATAATAAAAACTCCACCTTCCGTTTTGCGCATCAGATTCCCCTTTTATTATCAGCCGTCCGATCAAACACAGAGTCGTATAGTAAAACCCGAGACCTGGCTTAGGGTTTCCTCAGCTTTTAACAACCCTAGAAAAAGATCTCGATCTCCTTCTCCTTCGATCGATCCGGTGACTGTCTCTGATCGAGATCATGGGGAGGGGAAAGTTCAAGGGCAAGCCAACGGGCCGCAGGCTCTTCTCCACTCCTGAAGAGATGGGTAAATTCTAGGGTTTTGGTTTCAGATTTCAGTTCCTTGCTTTGATTTCTCTCATCGATCTGATCGTGTCGAATTTGCTTTAAACTAATCTATTATTTGATTTGGAATTTCACAGTCTTCAATTTTACCAAGAGTTTTGTATATAAATTTGAAAAGTAAAAGACTAGCCCCCCCACGCGCCCCCCCCGCCCCCCAAGATTAAACAATTGTGTGATTTGAAGGCATTAGGTCCTCAATTTTATGAGCGTTGCGAAGTAAATTTGTTTGTAGAATTGTATTGATATACATAATATTCATGTTTGTATTTTGATGTAGTAATATGAATTTGGCGAAATATGTTAATTTCCCCTTGGTGTACAAGTATTTAATTAGGTCTAGTTTCCTTGTATGGATACTATTGTACAATATTCTCATTGAAAAGAAATCGATGGCCTTTGTTGTAGTCATTGTTTTTGAGTTGCTTCTGTTGTTAGCATGCAGAAAGTTGTATCTTTTTAGTGTACTCTGTTGGTTTATTATCATCCTTGTATATGGAATACATATTTATGTACCATATTGCATGATAGATCTTGTGGCTCTTCGCGTTGTCCGTATCTCCTTTGGTAAATTAATCCCTCTGCAAAAGTATGCAGTGTTATGCATAAATTCTCATGATCTTCTTAAGTAGTGTTGCCATGATTCATAGTTCCATGGACTACAAACATTAGGGCCTGTTTGGAATTGCCCGTAGTGGAGAGAAGTTGAGTAAACATGGGATAAATTAAAGGAATACAAAACTTGTTTGGGAAAATTTAGTAAGGAAACCAAGGGGAACTTATTTCACCCCGTTTGGAAAGTTTAATAAAGTGAAGGGGAAGTAAGGAAATATATGTAAATTTACATATCTAACGTTACATGTTATTTCACTCCTTTGGATCTCATCTTGATACAAGAGTAAAATTGTTTTTGTATAATTTACCTCAAATGAATTCAAAAACATGCTTAATATGTCCTCTACCATCCCTTACCTCATATTAACCCAAACACAAACAGACGCTTATTTATGCGTTGAAGTTGCAACATTTCAGTTATTCTGAAGTGAAATAAATAACTTGCTTCTTGTCATTGAATTCTCTGAGCTTCTAACTTTTATGAACACTTGTGAAAATTTTTGCAGCCACTGGTACCTCAACTCGTCCTCGCACCTTTAAGAAGGTATATTCAAATTTTGTTGCATAAGAAGATAGTTCGACTCTTTTGTATGATTTTACTATTACTAAGTAAAACCTGTAATCTTAATGTCCATTTTCCTGTCTGGAAACAAGAATATTTATGCTCTATTATTTTATTTTTTAACGTTTGTCATATTTTGTATTGTTATCCATTTACATGAAATCCTTGTAAGACTTTGCACTACTTGTTACCACATAATTACATTTGAACAATGAAAAAGCCGGACTTTTGTTATCTTTTTGTAATCGGTATGTACATGCATATTGTGATTGTTTTATCGAGGAATAAGTAATAGGAAATATATAAATTTGAAAAATTTCAAAAGGCTAGTGAAAAAATAGGGAATCACACCTCGCAGGGATAACACGATGCAAAAGAGAATCACGATGTCACAGATATAAGACAGCAAACCTCATTCTTGATATTCGTGCATTTTCATCTTTTAGTATGATAGTAATATTATTAGTATATCTTTAACCTTTTCAAATGTCTCAAACAGGAGGAAGTTGAAGACAGAGAAGAAGAGGAATCAGAAGAGGAATCCGCGGAGGAGTCCGAAGAAGAGAATGAGGTAATGGTTACCCTTTCTGCAGTATCTCATATTTATCTGTGGATAAGATCTACTTAATGTGCTTTTCATTGTTAGTGATAGTTTAAATTGCATGTTATATCTCATACTGTATCGTGATAAATTTTTAAAACTATTCAATTTCCTTACAGAAAAGGAAAGGCACCGAGGGTCTAATTGAGATTGAGAATCCAAACTTGGTGAAACCAAAGAGTGTAAAAGCTAAAGATGCTAATGTAAGTCTTCAATGTGTTTCCTTCTAATTCTTGTTTTATATAGAAAGTGTTCTGTTACAACCATCATCAGATGTATTAGGTGTAATTGTTTTTTGGTTGAACGGTTGATGTGGTTTGTGCATACTGCCCAGACTCCCAAGGTGTATAAGACGATAGGTTACATACATTTTCCTTTAATTGCTGAGGTACAAAAAGAAGTTTCTGTTTGACATTATTCTATTATTAGATAGCACATACTGTGCACCAGTACGTGGAAGCTGTTGCTTTTTAGACGAATGACTAGGATGTTCTGTGACTTCTGTCTACATCAGTAATTTCTGGTTGCCATCTCCCATCTGTCCTGTTTATAGAAGTCATTATACTTTTATCTGTTTTCATTCTAATATTGTTGCTGAATGCTTAAATTTTCGTGTATGCATATTTGAAATGTAGTGGAAAGCATTCTCAGTGGCGCTCTGAGATTCTCCTGTCTTGACCACTTTCATTTTCCGTGGCCAAATTCACTTAATTGAAAACTTCACTGCTCCCGACTCAGTTTTCTTTCTCCATCTGCACCAAATTCTGGTGCTTAATTATGTTGAATATATTGATCTTATGTTCCCAGTTATCATGAACACCTCTGACCATCTATAGTGATAGAGTGCACTGAGGCTCCTCCACAGCCCGTTCATCCACTCCAAATTCATATGATCAGGTCACTGCCAGAAGCTGAAAAGAGTCTAGGAAAGGTGACATTGTAGGCGTACGTGTCTGATAAATACCTAACAGCAAATAAATTACATAGAATATTGCTTTTGGAACGGCAGGTGGACGATGATTAACAGAAACTACCTAATGATCATTTGATCATACCTAGCCGGTCAACTTCAAAAAAATCAATTGTGGTGTCTTGAGAAGATGTGATTTTGACATTTGAGTTCCACTTCTATCCATTTTCTCAAGTTGAAATGGTTATCTATGCCTCACTTATTCTTATAAATCACTATTCATCAGATAAGGAAACTGCTGGTGTAGTGCTTTTAGTGGAATTTTTGTTGAGCACACAAGTGCCACACACAAGAAGAGAGAGCAAGCAACAAAATAACACAAAAATAACACAGAGACTTCTTACATGGTTCAGCAGGCAAGCTTACCTCCACTTTCACAATACTTCAAAACTAGTACAAGTTTTGCATGATACAAATTTGTAAATCCTCACTTACCTGATACCACAGGAACCTGAGTATACCCTCACTCAAGAGCCGAAAGATTTTTATACTCCTCAACACTTACCTGTTTTATAGCCTCCAAAGAGAAGTTGAAGAAGCTAAACATTAATGCCTCATTTCATCTTCCTATGCATTAGATCTTCAAGCTTCCGTCCTTTGCATACTCTAATGTTGAGTAGCCTTTCAATCTTCCATAGTCAACACCTGCATTCTTTCTCATTGATGAGATCTGGGGAAAATTCTACTGCTTTGCCCTTCCGGGATCAATGTTAGTTCTTTGAGTTTCACAGATGAAACCTTCAAATGAGATTAAGATTGACTTTTGCTGGTCATAGTCACCATTCCCAACATTGGAGCAACACGAATGTCTTAAATATCATTCCCTCTGTGAATTTTGTGCATCATTCTTTTGGTGTATATATGTATGTGTACAAGCAAGTTAATTTAGATTTTATGAGTTTGCTATACTATATTTGTGCAAGCAAGTTAATGTGTATTTCATGAGTTTTCTATACCATATGTTATGTGTGCAAGCAAGTTGATGTACATTTTATGAGTTTGCTATATCATGTGGTGTATATCGAGCCTGCCGTGAATAGCCTGTTGCCAGTCTAGGGCTCTGAAAGTTGTCTAACCATTTTTTTGTGACTATCTATTTACATGAAGTCAATTCCCTATATGTTACTTGGGATTTGTGGTTATATATTCTGTTGGAACAAATGTGACTTTTAAGTGCTTGTCAAATCTATGCACATGTGATTTGTTACATGGTCTGAGACCTATGCAACTATGGTTTACTTCCTTACTTTTCTTTTTATGTTTGTTTTAAAGCACATACTTACGTAACATAGATTGTTTTATATTCCGCAGCTTGAGAAAACAACTGAGCTTTCGAGGCGTGAAAGGTATGTTGATCACCTATGTGCTTTCAACTGGCTTCCTTTCTTTAATCTTGTATTTGACAAGTGTAAATAAACCATTTCAAGTCACTTTCTTTCTTAAATCTCCTATTTGTTTATAAGTTATTCATGAATTTTATGTTATTGAGAGACATTGTCGGGCATACTTATTGTCCTTGTTGCCCTATTAGTAGAAATCTTGAGCACTACTCAAGTCTGTGTTTTCCAATTTAATTAGTTTTCTATGATGCTATTATACAGGCCTCAGCTACAATTCTGTATTCAAAGACACACCCGTCAATCTCAATCCAATAAATTCTATTTTAAAAATAAAATTTATTGGTTTTCTCTTGATTTTGTTAGAAGGATATCACTCTCACCGTTTCCCCTGCACTGTGTCATGCCAAAGGAATCTTTCGTCAAATGCTCATGAGTTGTTTTGCTGATAAAATTCTGCTTTAGTTATTTTGGTTAATGATTCATTGTCTTTAAGTTCTGCTATGCGGTTGTTTCCTTGATCATTATTGTTTGATGTCATTTCTGTTATGCTCAGTAGTTGGGTCATTTTCCCTGTAGCGCATGAATGTAGCTCGTGTATATTCATCATTCCTACAATCATTTCTTGTAGGGAGGAGATAGAGAAACAAAGGGCGCATGAACGATACATGAGGTTGCAAGAGCAAGGAAAAACAGAACAGGCCAGGAAAGATCTAGGTAACACAAGAAGTTTATAATTTCCTTGTCTTTAATACATCGTAGTGTGTTATGGCTAAATGGAATAGCTTTTATGTTTTGATGTATATATATATATAT
>BQKN01000939.1:528726-545198 GCA_022839385.1 Asparagus kiusianus | reverse complement strand
ATATATATATATATATATATATATATATATATATATATATCAAGAGAATTAGGATGGTAACTCAAATAGGGAGCTTAAATAATGAAGTGACCACCTTAAAGAAGATTTGCTTTTAACATGACAAAGAGGCAACTTCATTAATTAACCCGTCTATTGTTTTGGAAGGCTGGTCATTTTCACAGAGTTATTTTCATAATAAATCGCATAATCCAGTTTATTTATTTTTTTATTTTTATGGGTAGAAGTGTTGGCGCATGGTTATTGTTCAGTAAATCAACTTAGGTTCATAAAATCAATTGGAAAAAAAAGTGAATTCTGCATTCACTGGAAATCAGCACTTCTATTTTGTTTTCTATCTACATTGCATAATGAACGTCTCAATGTCATTTTCAGAACGCCTAGCCTTGGTCCGGCAACAACGAGCAGAGGCTGCAAAGAAACGAGAGGAGGAAAAGGCTGGTATGCTATCTATTTCCCATTGCTCTCTTACCTCAGCGCACTTTTACGGATGTGCCCTATTATTTCTATCTATATACCCTTGTATTTTTCTAGCCTTTCCCTTTGAAAATTATGCCTCTTATTATTTTTTCTCCGAATTGCCAATGAACCAACTGTGTTAGTTTCAGCGTAAATGAAAAAACGCCCTGAACCTTAAGAGTTTGCATAAAACCCCCTAAACTTTATAAATTAGCGAAAAACCCATGAACCTTCAAAATTATTCAAAAATTCTGTGAACAGTTGGAAATTGTTAGCGTGAAGGGTAGAAGGTCTGAACTCCCTATATTCAAACAAACTCTGGATAAACCTAAATATAGGTGACGGCAAATTTTCCAAAACTCGACAATTTTAAACTAAATTGCCTCAGTCGTTGTATTTCCAAGATTTAAACTAAATTGCCATCAGTCATCATATTTCCAATTCTGATTAACTCCATACGATTCACATATATTTCCCGGAGTAGCTTATTATCAACACCTCATCTCGATTACCTTCTCATATTTGTGATAAACTTTTTAAAAAAATTTGGTATTGTTTTGTAAATTAATCTAATTTTTCTCTTGATATGACAGCAAAGGAGACGAAGAAAGCAGAAGCCCGCAAGTGATAATGCTGTTGTTGCATGAAGAATATTTATTTTACAGAAGAAATTATGTAACTTTCGCCTCTTAGTCAAACATGCGTTGATGAGAATGCTTGGACTCCACTTTTCATAATTTGGGCAAATCGTGTTACTTCGTTCTATTATTTATTGACATTATTAGGTTTACTATAATTCTTAGTAATATCACTATTTTAGTTGGTGAATGAATGGGAAATAGTCTTGTGATTTATTGAGAAGCAACGTAGAGTATGGTTTAAACTTGAAGGCTAGGATCGGCTACTAAAAGCTCGTTAGCTTAATCAATAAACCCTCGAGCTTTTTAAAAAATATATACTGTAAGTGGTTTTACTCTATAAAGTACGCACGTGTCAGTTAAAATTTTGTGATATTTTTTTAACTCCTCATACATAACAAATGTTCTATTATATATGAATATCCACTTTCTGAAATTTGTCACCGTTTATTACAGACGTGATTTCCCTAGTCGATTGTTGAGAGAATCATTTGCTAAAGATAATTCAATCATGTGATTGATATGTAATTAGCTAAAAACATGCATCCCTGTACGAGAAATTGCAAAAAGCCAGACAACAATATATATAATTTCTTAGGACATTTGTGAGTGAAATGACTTCATCTAGCTAATTGTACTTTCCTCGCAAACATTGATTTCTTGATGATGCAGTAGATTATTCTAAAACTTAATGAGATAAGAAATTGATTTCATGTTTTAATTTCTTTTTCTTTTTTGGTTTGACGAGAGAACTTCTTCACCATCATCATTCGGACCACGGGTATTAGTAAATTAAATTCTTGTGGATGCTTATGAGGAGAGTCGCACATTGCTCATGAGAACTGGGCTGGGCAGAGTGCGGAAACATGGGCTGGCCCACCTTGCCCACTCCAGAACTAATTCGCAACCGTCCATCTCGGCACGTGCCGACCATCTGAGATGGGCCCATCTCAAATTTCGGGCGTGCGAGCGTTATCCAATGAGATAATTGTCTTGAGTTTACTTAAATTAATATCTCTCTCGTTTCTCCTTCATTTATAATTACTGCTTAATTGAACATAATCGCCTCCTCCTAATTCCTCTTTCGTTCTCAAGAAAGAAATCGAAATCCCAGCGAATTCTGCTGTGAGTTCGTGATTCCTTCTCCCTTTATCGGAATTTCTCGATTTTTAAAAATTAATTTTGCTTTTCCGTGAATGCGATAGAATCGTGCCACGTGGAATCTTTGTTCTTTATTCCTTATTTATTTTTTTTTTAAAATTTTAATTTGTTTAGGATCGAGAAGCTGAAGTTTTGGGGGGGCGTTGAGTGATCGTAGGTAAATTTTATTTTATTGTATCGTTTCTTTTTCTGCGTTTATTTTGTGTTTCTGGCACAATTCCTGCATTTTAATTGAATAAATTTGTGGGGGAAATGGGTGGAATTCTTGAGAGGGGAACGTTTTTCTTTAGAAAAATTTGTTTTCTTGATAATGTGAGTTGGTTTTATACTGAAATTGCTCAGGGAAATTCAATGTATGTGGAGAAATTCAAATGCATGTGAACTGTTTGTTAGTATAATTTGCGAATTGACAATAATTGGGTTTTCGAGACCAAAAAGACATTAAATGGATGAACGTGAGTGAGAATAGATGTGTATTTTTTTTATTATGTTCCTTGTACATTTTTTTCCGTAATTTGGAATGGTTTTTATGCTGAAATAACTTGAGGGAAGTCCAATGCATGTTCATCATAACCACAGTTTAGAGTATGTCTCTTAAAAGGAAGGGTGATGATCGAACCGAGAGATGATCATAGTTTCTTTAGGTAAATATATTTGCTATCACTTTTCTAGTTACATCTATCAGCATTGTTTAGAATGGTGTCGAATAATGTCTCGGGGCGGCAAGAAGTGAACAAATCTCGAGCGATTTGCATATTCTTAGTCAAGAATTGAATTTAAGTGAATATGTTTTTAAGTATTTGGCACATAGGCTCAATCAAGAATCTGATTTACACGAAGATGTTGGAGAATGATGACCAGACACAGTATAAGTGAGATAAATTTAGGAGAGATCTGAGAGCAAACAGGTTCTAAAATCATAATATCAGCTTGTATAAGGAGACAAATGAAGGAGAAGTCTGAGAGTAAACAGGTTCTAATTAAACATAGAAAGCATAATAGATGCCCTTCATATTCTTCTAAAGAGACTGATGAGCAATGTAAGAAAAAGAAATCTTGATTTCATCTAGGCATGCCTTGTTCATTTAGCTTAATCCGAAGAAACAGTTGTAAGACTCTAGACATTGGTAACTCTTGCTTTTTTGTTTGTGTTATTCTGTGAAACATAGAAAGCATGATAGATGCCCTTCATATTCTTCTAAAGAGACTGATGAGCAATATAAGAAAAAGAAATCTTGATTTCATCTAGCCATGCCTCATTCATTTAGCTTAATCCGAAGAAACAGTTGTAAGACTAGACATTGGTAACTCTTGCTTTTTTGTTTGTGTTATTCTGTGATATTCGTTGATGGGCCCATAACCCAGCAGCTTAAGCTTTTCCCATGTAGAATTTAACCATTGATGTCATATTTGTCTGTGTTATTGTGTTATTGTGTAATATTCATAAATCATTCGTCGTAATCTATCACCTTAGCTTTTTGGATTCCGTGGTTATCTGGTGGTTACCTAGTAGTTCAATTCCTACCAAGGCATTTTTTTTGCTCTTTATAAAAGGTTTTGAAAAAAGAAAAGAAAAGAAAAATCTCTGAAAGCACTTGTTACCATCTTCTGGTTCTAGGTCTGTTTAAACTTCAGTTTCAAACCTCTCTTATTTTCTGCTTTTCCTAACCCCAGTTTGTTTACATTTGTTGACAGCAAAGACTGCATTTTTGTGATTCAAGACTGAGATATCACCCAGTGACTATATAAGTCTCCAGAAAAAATTAAAATCTCCAGCAGTTATCATGGGCCAGAACAATATTCCATGCATTCATCAAATGCTTTATCCCCACTTGCGTGTCTGTCACTATTGTGCTGATCCCCGCATTCTTCCAGGAGTATTCCAGTGCAATACTCCATGCATTCATCAAACGCTTTATCCCAACTTGCGTGCCTGTCGCTATTGCGCTGATCCCCGTATTCTTCTAGGAGTCTGCCAGAACAATACTCCATGCATCCATCAAATGCTTTATCCCCACTTGCGTGTCTGTCGCTGTTGCACTGATCCCCGCATTCTTCCAGGGGCCTTCCAGAACAATATTCCATGCATTCATCAAATGCTTTATCCCCACTTGCATGTCTGTCAATATTGCGCTAATCCCCACATTCTTCTAGGGGTCAGCCAGAGCAATACTCCATGCATTCATCAAATGCTTTACCCCCACTTGCGTCTCTGTCACTATTGCGCTGATCCCCGCATTCTTCCAGGAGAAAATGCTTTCGGAAATACTGCAGACAGGAGAACATTTTACGAAAGTCAATACAGTGGTTTACAAAACTATCATAATTTTCCAAATTTTGGTCTAAGTGTTGCTGGCCCATCCAATTTCTATTCCTCTTCCAGGTTTCAGCCGTCTTTTAGCAGCAACTTCCCTGCTTCTCAGAGTAATTGGTCCTCTTATCACTTGCCACCTACCGACTATATGAACGAGTTTGGTATAAATAGTCAATATGTGGGCAGTATCAGAGAATTTGGCAAAATAAAGAATGAAGAAATCCCTCCAAGAAGCTTTAATTCTTCATCATCTTTTCTACCCTTAAACTGTGGATTGCCGCAGTGGGAGTCATCATATTTACAAGGGACATTGTCTGATTATAGAAATTTTGAGTATCCTGAATACCAAGAGAGAGGTTATATCCGAACAGAAGAGGAATATCATAGATATCTGAGGATGAAACTTGATTGGCAGCTCTGGCTTTCTTGGAACTACAACCGTGCTATCACTGATTTACATGGTACACACTTGCCCTTTTCCTTGAATGATACTGGAGGCAAATTACATGTCTGAGCTCTTTGTAGGAATTAAGCTAAATATATTACTTTCTCACTTGTTTATAAAGAATAAAGAAACTTATCTGCAAGTCATTCGCTCTTCTTGCTGGTCTCAATTTGATTTGGAATAGTTTTGGAAAAGAGTAAGTAAGTCTAACCAGATTCTTTCTTTCACAGATTTCAATCCTACATCTCAGCATAATCTTCATCAACCTCTATCACTTGCGCAGACCATGCAACTTCCATATTATGGCCGTCAACTTCAAATACAAGCACCTTACTTTCAGCATTCTCTCGATACCTCAAATCTATTTGGTTTAAACCCTGTCAGTCTAAGTTCAAGTTCCACATTTCCGCACTTGCTATTGAATGCTGAACATATTATCAGGGATTATTGGGAACAAAATGCAGCTCCAAATTTTAGTCATGCAGGTGGAAGGATCTTGCCATTAGAGGTAAATTCTATTGTTGTGACCTGTTGTTTTTTCTTTTTATATTGTTTTCGCCTGTTATATGGTTTGTGGAATGGGCATGTATCATAAAACTATTTGCACAGCATTTGATATTTGAAGTGGCTGGAGTTCTGACAAATCCAAAAACTGAGAAAAGTACAGGGACTCCTGTTGCATTCCCTTCTCCTATATTGCATTCCCTTAATCAATAAAATTTGGTGGGATGGTGGCCTGCAAGCTGTCAACAGTGCAAATTTGTGTACATTAATGGATACCAATATTATCCACTAACATTTAAGACACTCGGAAAGTTAAGCGGTCCTGCAGCTGCCACTACCCAGTAATTATCTTGCAAAGACAGCCAAGTCATTGAGTTTTTTAAGGTTCCAAAAACAAAATCTTTAGTTAATACAAGTTTAAGAGAACTGGGCTTTCATATGGAAAGATAAATACATTCCTGGTTATAGTTAACTACTAGTAGGGACCACTTGCATTTAATTTTATATAGGAAAAGTAGTGCAGAGTGGATGTTACAAGGCAAAAGATAACATCAGAGATACCTTTAACAACTAGACTTCTCTTCATCTACGAAAGATAGAGTCTTCTCTCTCTGAATATAGAGTCTTCTCTCTCTAAATACTTTAATTCTGATATGCTAAAGCTATAATATTTGCTTTCGCTAGTTTCTTTTGTGTTGCCGTGATGAGTTTTATCAAAGAACATACGAATACTTAAGCCCAAGGTGCTAAAGCTAATATAACTAAGTTGATTTTACTGTGCAGGACGCTGAGCTTATGAATGTCCGTGAGCTCCATAGCGTAGAGAATACCATTGACCCTTTTGAAGATATGCGACTGGATACAGACGGAATGGACTATGAGGTAAAATATGAATCCTGCAATTTTAGCTAGTTTTTGGGTATCCTCGGAAAATGGAGCAAAATTTTGTGGACACCTGTATGATATCTTGTGCTTTCACATGCAAATTGCTAAGATTTCGTCATTTCGTCTTTCACTAAAATTTTTCCAATTGCCATAACAGGATCTCTTAGCCCTAGGAGAAGAAATCGGCAACGTCAATACTGGCTTGGCAGAAGAATCTATTACAAAGAATCTAAAAACAAGACTGTACAATTCACAAACAGAATATCTACCACCAAACCAGTGCATGATATGCCAGGTACTTTGTTTCAGTTCTGGAAGCCAAGCTTTTCGTACCAATTTCATCTTCTTGTTGCAGGAAGCGTACCTTATCATGTTTCCATTATGTAGTAACCTACAAAGTGAAATTTTTTTTGGTGAATACTGATGATTGAAGCATGTCTATAATAGTGTTCTAAAAAGCAGAAAAGGCAGATATTACACGACCGCTTAAGCATTTTGAGCCTGTTTTCCACTTGAAAAAGCCCCCTCCATAAGCAGACTTGGTAGAAAAAGCGCTGCAGATGGTCATTAAACACAAAAGAAGCCATCAAAAGGAGATAATTTACATTAAGTTATTAACTTGTTGACTATTTGGTGCGCATAGTATGCTAGATATTAGGTTATCACATTGTCATGCACATAGCATTCTGTTAATATTGCGTAATTGAATCTAAATATTTACACATCTATTTCATGCTTAGGATCTCTACACATTATACATGCATTTGTAGAACAAATTTCTTCCTATTTTTTGCTTATTTTATAATTTTCAAAATTTTTGATTTTTTTTGAATTTTGCCCCTATTTAAAACCTAAAAAATCAAAAAGCAAATTACCTTGATGTTTTTTCCATTTAAGCTTCGCTTAATTCCAAAAAGCGTAAGTGGCATCTTGCAGCTTCGCTCTGCTTTCTGCTTTCCACAACTTTGTTCTATATTAAAGACTAAAGTAACAGACTTCCATCTCTTAGTTGTAATGTGGATTCTTAATTTTTCAGGAAGAGTTAAAGGAGAACGAGATCATCGGTATTCTGGATTGTGGCCATAATTACCATGAGAAGTGCATAAAGGAATGGCTGCTAAATAAGAACTTGTGCCCGATCTGCAAAGAGACTGCATTGGCTAGAGATAACAGCGAAGGATGAGGGTATCGCGAATGTTGGTTAAACTTGCGTTTTGATTCTGTAAATAACTTTCTCTTGTACTACATACATTCTTTTACCAGTGGTTGTAGAAGTTAGACTTCAAGAACTGTACAGAAATAGAAATGTAGATTTTTGGACTTAAAAATTTTTTTTTTTTCACTAGCATGTTAGGTTGTATGTGCACTGCAAGTAATCGGCTCTTTCTATGAATTTTTCTCTCTTAAAACCGCCTCCATTTTCTGTCTTGATTTCTGCGGTTCAATCATTTCAATTTATTATCTTGATATACTAAAATAAAACTGTTGACATTCTTCACCTTGATCTTTAAAAAAAAAAAAAGAAGGCTGGGAGTTTACTTTTAAGACTTGGATTGAAAAGAACGTGGCGTTTTGAGATTTTGATGCGCGTTAGTAATATTTCACCAAACTCGTTCAGAACCCTAGAAAATAGTTTACAGGATAAGAAGGGACAAACTTAATAATTTAGATGCTGAAAATAATTTAGGAGGTAAAAATTTCCCTTACTAATAAAGAGAGAAAATTCTCGCACGCATTGAAACCTTAGACTGCTACATATCCAAGAAGGAAGCTGGCTTTAGATCACCATGAAACTGGTGTTCACGCAGAGAGACCTACGCCTTGAATAGCCTGCACAGATTGTTTGATCCAAATCAAAACACCTCAAAGCTACAAGATTTGGATTCATCTCTGTTCTATTCAGCATGTCATCTTTCAACTGGAGAAAAAAGCCTTCACTCGCTCAACAGGCAGCATAACAAGAGCTAGTACAAATATCAACATTTAGCGAGCAGGACTTTTCAATTACGATATGAAATTAAGCAATACAATGAATGATGAAATCAATAACACTCTCCGGTACAACAAGATGACAATAAATCCACAAATCCCCGTCCAAATTCTTCTACCCAACACAAAGAGTTTTAAAAGCCTTCTCTCCGCGGTCATCACAAGTCAGATCCGTGAGAGACATGCCTCCCCAAATAAATAGGCTCAGCCTCAGCGAGCAGAAGAAATATACCGAGGGATCATACAATCCGTGAGCTGATCGCTTCAGTTTGAGCAGCAACCAGCTTTCTTCACCGCCGATACATCATCTTTCGAGCCAACATTGATCGTCTGCCCCTTCGGCAGAGAAGTAGGATCGTCGCCGACGTCGAGTGCCTTCCTGCTGACCACGCGATAGATTTGGGTGAGAACTTCAGTAAAAGCATTCTCTACATTCATCGATTCGAGAGCAGAGGTCTCCATGAAGAAGGTGTTTTCCCTCTCTGCAAACGACTTTGCGTCCTCCGTTGAAACTGCCCGGAGATGGCGCAGATCTGCCTTATTTCCTACGAGCATGATGACAATGTTGGCGTCGGTGTGATCCCTAAGCTCCTTGAGCCATCTCTCGACGTTCTCGAATGTTACATGACGGGTGACATCATATACTAGAAGTGCACCTACTGCTCCACGGTAGTATGCACTTGTAATTGCACGGTATCTGTTGAAAGCGGAACAAAAAGAGAAGAAATATATATTTTAGAACCTCAAAATCACATATGTCCTAGTTTTCAACATCTCCCACACCTTGGAGCAATGATGAGCAGCATCTAACAGAAAGGCATCAAAAAAGAAATGATACAAGCACATAAGACGAACAGCAAATATATGCTAGCAGATAGAACATTTGGAAGCAAAAGATAATTTCATCCAAATCGCTCGAAGCAACACGTCATCCTATTTTTACCAAAACAAATCATCCTAACAAAATTTTGCAGAAACTGTTGAGAAATATAAACTACTTAATCTTTGCTAATGCTCAACTTTTGGTAGTACAAGTCAACCCTAGTAATTGTCAATGGAGACCAAACTATAATAGCATTCCTTCACATATAGATTCTCCAGAGACAATTGAAAAGTTCAGAGAAGCTTGATTCCGCGACTACAAAATGCAGAGTTCTCATACAGAAGAATTGGTACTCAATAGACCGCAAAATAGAAATATTATGATCTCTCATGGAGAAGGCCAGAAGAATAGCAAGTACGTAAACAAATTAGATTGGACAAGCTCTTCTTTCACCTCAGCAAATCATGAGGAACAAGACTACTACCAAGAGTTATGTTGAGTTACTGAATGATGATATATACTGAATGTCAAACAGTTGACTACCCAGTCAGAAACAAACCACTATCTGAAGATGGCGAATAGACCAAGAAAGAAAATCTAATTTCCATCCTTGTGAAATAGGAGTTACTTCATACAAACCCATCGCATAACGAGACTAAGTTTTACTCTTGAAAGCTACTTTTAGAAAATGAGATGCTTTTGATAGATACCAAATAAGAGTTATACCACTTATAAAGTTCCACATAACCTTTTATAAAGGGGCAAGCTGCACAGGTAAGGGTCAGCAATGGGAGATAAAGTAGAAATCATTGGTGCATTCATGACTTTCACACGTGAAGATAACATGTACTTCAGAAAAAGACTGGATATTTGGATTCAAGAAGTTTGGTTCATTTATGTTCCTGCAAGCAAATATTTGACTCCTTACTTGAGAAGGAAGAAGGGATTGTCAAGATGAAATGCCTGAGCGAAAGCTTACACTGAGGCTGAGTTTTAACGAACACTGCAAGGAGACATGAACAGAGTCAAGGTGTTGAAGGCAGATTTTACAGGGACATCGAAATCACACACAGTTTGATGGTAGAGAGAGCAATGACCCCAGGAGAGGTGAGGTGGCATTAAAAAAAGACCTATAGTATGTTGCAAGTGAAGACTCAATGATAAAATTTTCTTCAATCTGTTCTAGAGCCTGGAAAACAAGCCAAGTGGAGATGCATTGTTTTCAAGTGAATAGAAGAGATGGATCCATAGGATTTATCACCATTTATGAGTTGATGATTGAAAAGAATTTGATGCGAGTACTTGCGTTGAAGTTGGAATAGCCATGATTGATGTTAGATATATATGGATAGAGAAAAAGTATAAACAGTCCAATAATAGAGAAAGGCCAAACTCTAGGATTTGAGAGAAGCAAACTCTTAAAACTTCATTTAAAGATTCAAGAGGACACTGATTGACTCTAAGCAAGTTTAAATATCTCCTCCATTATTTCTCACATGTTCATGTGTGTCGATTTGGCAGAATTACTATTATTGTTAGTGTTCTTTATTTTTGCCTGTGATTGTTTTCTTTTTGATTCTGTGCTTAATCTTGTCGATTATCATCCAAGTGTAACACCCTGTGATCGCTGAGTCCTTTATGACTTGTACCGTTGTGATTAAGAAGGTGTGTGTGTGATCATATATAGATTTCTTACCCTGCCTATGACATAGCTTCATTGCCTAAAGGTTTGAACTTCGAACAGGTTCACTAGGGGGCACGGCGTCCTCTATCATAAATAGGGTGCCTGCAGTATCAATATTTGGACCCGGTAATCTTCAAGAACATCCATTTACGACCCACTCAGGACCATTCCACACCAACTACCCTATCCTCTGAATATATCCCGCATCCACTACATAATTTTCGAAGTATAATCGACATAAAACACTAACATTTGCACAAGTAGCATAAAATGTGCACCTCCAAATTATACCTTCCTTTGGTAACGTCCAGATCTATTCATAAAGCCAATACCCCCCATCATCTTAAAAATTAAAATGCAAGCCTAAGCGTATCCAGATCAAACCCCCAATGAGCTTGCGGGCATGCTTTACAGTCCAAAAACTAACCCTAAAACTTAAATGCATCCGACATTACATCCAAAATCCGAATATTTCAGCCCGATACGATTCGAATTAGCAGATTACTGGCCAAATATGATCATGTCACAGTTAATAGCCTTCATTCAGACAAAAAACCAAACAGATCTGAACAAAAACGAACCGGAAAAAGAGAGAGAGAGAGAGAGAGAGAGAGAGAGAGAGAGAGAGAGAGAGAGAGAGCGAAACTGAAACAAATCTAGGGCTCAGATCCGATGAGATCTAGAGAATCCATTACCTCTCTTGGCCGGCCGTGTCCCAAATCTGAGCCTTGACGACCTTATCGTCGACGTGGATGCTCCTCGTGGCGAACTCGACGCCGATGGTGGATTTGGACTCGAGGCTGAACTCATTCCTCGTGAATCGCGACAAGAGGTTCGATTTCCCGACGCCCGAGTCTCCGATCAAGACGACCTTGAAGAGGTAATCGTAATCGTCGTCCGCTCTATACGCCATCGGGCTCCTTTCTCCTTTCTTCCTCCTCTTGATCTTGGATCGCCCTCTCTCGTCTAGAGAGAGAAAGAGGATGAGAGAGAGAGAGAGAGAGAGAGAGAGAGAGAGTTTTTGAAGGCTCGCTGAAAAAAGCGAGGGAACTGAGGAGAGAGAAAGAGAGAGGGAGAGGGGGGGCCTGCTCTTGATCTCGATCCGTTCCGATAAATCCGAAACGGATCTGGGAGGTACGATGCTCCGCGGGAACAGGATACGATGGGTACGCGGGTCCGCGAAGAGGGGGCTCGTTCGGGGAGCGGTGGAGCTCGTTAAGAGGAAGAGGGGGAGCTTGTGCTTGTAACCTTAATTTAGGAGGACAAATTTTAAAAACCAAACTCTTTCCATATTTAATTCTAAAAAAAAGACCTTTTTCAATAATATTTTCAAAAACCGATATGTTTTCAACCTTGACGTTAAAACCAGGTCGGTTTTTAAAAAAAACTTTCGAAACTTACTGAAGTTTCATAGTTTAAATTTTATTTTTAACTATGAAACTTCACGGGAGTTCAACTCCCGTGAAGTTTCGGACTCCTTTTCACAAAAACCTGGTTTCAACGTCAAGGCTGAAACCAAGCCCGGCTCTGGGGTTGTGCAAGAGGAGCGACCGCACAGGTAGGGGTGGTAAATGATCGAATCGAATCGAATACTAAGGTGTTCATATTTGTATTTGTTTAAAATTATCGAATTCGAATGCGGACTCTATTATTCATATATCTAGTTTTTCGAATTCGAACTCGAATACTTGGTATTTGATAAATATTCATGAATATTCACGAATACTTATCGAATATCAAAGTATATTTATTTCGCTAAAGAGTTTAATTTTCAAATAGTATTAAAATTTATAAATAAAAATTATTTCTTTATAATATATGATGTATATATATTTAAATCAAAATTTTAATTAGAAAACAAATTTAAGATTATTTAAGACTTAAAATCTATATATAAAACTTAAATAGAAATGGTAAGTGGGTTAAATATATGACATCATATGTGCAATAATACAAATAATAAGTTGTGATCAAATTTTAAATGAATATTTAATAGACAAACAAATCGAATATACATCTAGTTAAATTCTATTCGTTAATAAACTCGAATACTAAAAAATATTTGTTTAGTGATAAATGAACTATCGAATCGAATATGACCGAATAGTTATTCGAACAATTATCGAACCATTTATTAATTATTTGGTTCATTTCCACCCCTACGCACAGGGCCCCCAAAAATTGGGGGCCCCAAAATTTTGGGGGCCCTAAAAATATCCCGTCACCTAATCTCAACCGTTCATTTTCTACTACTCAATTGAATCTCGACCGTTCATTCATACTCAAAAACCCTAAAATCCCTTCAACCCTCACTCCCAGAAGCTCAGCCCCCCCAAATCCACCCACCCCCTCTCCTCCGTCTCCCCTCTCTTCCGCCCCACAGACCCCCGCGATCGCCGTCACCGCTCGCCTCGCCACAGACCCCCACGATCGCCAGACCTCGCCGCTCGCCAGTCGCCAGTCGCCAGACTCGCCACCCGCCGAACCTCGCTCGCTCGCTGTCCACGATCGCCGCCTCCGAACCCTCAAGATTCAGAAGGATCATCAGGTAACTCTCCAAGACTCCAAAATTTGAGAGCTTTTGGGTAAAAAAAAACCCTAACTTCGGTAGTGCAGGAGGATCAAATTGCTATTGATGAGTGTACAACCACATTTCTGATAATTGATAAAGAATATGTTTTTCACTTTCTTGAATGCAAATAGCTTTTTAAATTTTAATGTGTACACTGTAACTGTAAGTATGTAAATTAATTTGCACACTGTACTTGTGAACACAACATATATGTGCTATTTTGCTAGAATTATTAGTCTGATGTTTGTTTTTGGAATTGTATGTTAAACAAATTTGTGAGTTTTTAATTTTTTTTTGCTGCTAGTTTTGCTGCATTTACTTTTACTTCATCGAATTATAATCTAGAATTTGAACTTCTTTCAAGAAGGCATCTTTAGTGGTTCTTATTAGATGAAGAAGAGAGTAATCTGGACTCAGTTGAATGTTAAGGTAAAGAAAGGAGAGCTGCTGAACTCAAGATACTCAGCAAATGTATATACTCTGATGCATTTTTAGCCCATTATAAGCAACTGCAGTTGCTTCCGCGCTAAGTTTTACCTTTTTTTTTAAAACCCCCTATTATTTTAACGACGAAGCCCTTAAGTTTTACACCTCTTTTCTTTGAAGCTCCCAGCCTTTGTTTTGACAACAAAACACCTAAGTTTTATCCCTCTCTTCGCTGAAGTTTCTTCATATTTTACAACGAGATCTCCAAGTTTACAAGAAAGAGGTGGGGGCTTCTTGGAAGAGATGAGTAAAAACTTAGGGGTTTCGTTGTAAAAAAAGAAGGATTAATTACAAGCTGGTACCTCGAGTCATGATGTAATTAGAGATGACCTGAAGTAACTCTTGTTTCGCCCATTCTTTTTGTTATTGCAGGATTTGTTAAACTGGTTCCTAATAAACTTTTTGGCTCTTAAACTTCAGGGATCAAGGAGAGTTGGAGACACGTCGTCGAAGAAGTTCCGACACGACAAGCGTGTATACCTTGGTGCTCTGAGTTCCTCTCCTCCGCCCGCTCAGATCTGAGCCCGCTTCAAATTAGGTTGTATTATTCCGAATCTTTCGACTTCTTTCAATTTGATTGTAGTATTTATTGTTTTATTATAGAAATGCCTCCAAAAAAGTATCCTTCTCGATATGATAAACGCAAGGAAAAAAAATTGAACAATTTGTCCAAACTCAAAGTGGAGCGCTTGATAAATTCATTGTTAGAGAAACACAAGATTTAGATAAAAATTCAATTGAAAATGATAACATTAATGATTTAGGCTTGAATGAATATGATAATGAAAATGTTGATGATCAAAGTAAAAATAAAAATGATAATGAAAATGAGAATCAGAACGAAAATGAAAATAAAAGTAAAAAAGAGAATCAGAATCAGAATGAAAATGATATTGACAATAAAAATAAAAATGAAAATGAAAATGAAAATATTTTAGGCAATGAACAACCTAGTCAGTCCATGCTCATGAATTTGAATATTTATGATCCAAGAACTTGGGATAATTTGGACACAAAATCTAGACATATATTACTGGAAAATGGCCCTATAAAAGATCTATTAGTCGAAAAAGGTCCTAAAGATAAATTAGGAAGATGTTTTTCTTCGGCATTTTACACTAGGCATTTATCAAATGGAGAGAAATGCGATAGGGAACGATTAGTTTATTCAAAACATATCGATAAAGTATTATGTTTTTGTTGTAAATTGTTTAAAAATGGTTTTTTAAAAAATTTAATAAATGAATGATTTAATGATTGGATACATCTTAGTGCTAGGCTTAAAGAACATGAAACAACTAATGAACACATCATTAACATGAGTACTTGGCTTGATTTACGCATAAGATTAAAGAAAAATAAAACAATTGATAAAAATATTCAAGAGCAAATTAATAAAGAGAAGGAACATTGGAAGAAAGTATTACAAAGAATAATTTATGTTGTTAAATATCTTGCTAAACATAACTTGGCATTTCGAGGAACAAATGAGAGAATTTATCAAAATAATAATGGAAATTTTTTAGGCCTAATTGAAATGATTGCAGAATGGGATCCGATAATGCAAGAACATGTTCGACGTATTAACCATGATGAAATTCATTATCATTATCTTGGTCATAGCATTCAAAATGAATTGATAAGTATGTTAGCTTCTAAAATCAAATATGAAATAGTTCAAAACATTAAAGAAGCTAAATGTTTTTTAATAATACTTAATTGTACTCCGTATGCAAGTCACCAAGAACAAATGACTTTAACATTACGATGTGTTGATATTTCTACAAGCCCGATAAAAATAGAAGAATTTTTTGTAGAATTTTTAAAAGCAAATGATACATCTTAACAAGGACTTTTTGAAGAATAACCTAACGTTAATATCTCTAACATATTTTAAAATAGGAAGACAAAAATTATGTAAAAAATATTCAAATAAAAAGAAATTCGCCGTTCTTCAACAATCTTCCATGCTACAAGAGATGTTTAATTTTTAAAGTCCGTAAAGATCACTTTTGAGTTTAAAAGTTCGTAGAGGTTGCTTCAAGGAGTTTCTACACGACGCACCAAAATTTATGGATTTTTTAATCTTTTTTTTTGGGAATTTATCCTATTAAAATTTGATGGATTTATTTATACTTTTACTAGAACACAAAATTACAACATCTTTTGTTAGCAAACCCAAAATTACAACATCTTGGCTGCTGCTCTTTACAATCAAATACATGCGGATAAAAATTTAGGTATAGACATGCGATTCTAGCAATTTCTCTGGAGATCACAGCAAGCTCGTTCCCTTATTAATTTGATTGCTATGAAATTAATTAAATTAATATTTTAAACTCCAACAACAAATAATCAGCGCAAGGAATGTTTAAAAAGTAAAAGAAACTAAATAAACAAATCTCTTCTCTCGGATAAAATAAATAATTCTCATTTCCATCAGATCATCAAACCCCAACACAAAAGGAAAATATATGGACCCCCCCAAAAAAAA
>BQKN01000939.1:497179-523726 GCA_022839385.1 Asparagus kiusianus | reverse complement strand
TTTCTCATAACAAAACTTCACGGGAGTTGAACTCCCGTGAAGTTTCGGAAACTTTTTTTCAAAAACCGACCTGGTTTCAGCGCTGAGGCTGAAACCAGGTCGGTTTTTGCAAATAAAACTGAAACGGGTCTTTTTTTGCAATTAGTTTCTGAAATGGGTTGGTTTTGAAAATTTGTCCGAGACTAAGACCCAGAAGCATAGGCTTAGCTTCGGCATCAAGAGGGTAAAGGGGGGCCCATCCCTGCGAATAGGAAGAGAGGTGACCTTGAGCATGGTACATTTAGCATGATAGTTGGGGGAACATCCGAGCATGAGTCATGGCCGTCCCTATTGTTCGTTTAGCTTTGACCTACCGGCCACCGTAAATCTAGCTGGCTTGCTTCAAACAACGTCTGCGTTCTTATCTCAACTTAGAGGTCACTGATTCGGATCATTTTAGCGGTTCATCGTTCCAACCGTTGATTTACGAAATATATCAACTTTAGGGAATATGCGTCCTTTAGGGAACCCGTCATGATTAAAGTGTTGAATTGAGCGTGCAGTTTATCTTTATATAGCTAAACATTTTTCGTCTGAAGAAATTTTCAAAACAGTCATAACCAAACTTTTTATTTTTTTTGAAAATAAACTCTCTTTTAGAAAAAAAAATAGTCGAGGTTGACAAACCTGACTAATTAGGAAGGTGTTTAGAAAAAATAGATTCACTTTCTGACCATAGTACTGACGTGACCAGAAAATAAGTCTGTTTTTGTAATAAAAACATAAGAGGATCGATTTTTAGAAAAAAATTAATTTGGAACTATTTTGAAAATTTCTTCTTTTTCGTGGTAAATGTTTAGATAGAAGAGCATAAGGATTGTACATCACACTCGGTGTTAAAAAAAATTAGGTTTAAACTTTATATGTTCTCAACGTACATCAATAACAAGTTCGAGAGATTAGAAATGTGAACAGCTTATGCAAGTACCACATGAGATTAGAAATTAATCTAATAAACACCGAAATACAGTATTTAGCTATGCGTGTCATCATTAAAGTGTTAGAACATCTCCAACAGCTTCCCCATCTTCTTGGTATTCTCAAATTTGGAGAATTTTGAGCTTTTTTTTGGTCCAACAGATTCCCCATCTCATTCCCCAAAATGGGGATAGGAGAGAAAAAATAGAGAGTCTTCCCCAAATCTGCAGCATTCTCCAAATATTTGGGGAAGCACTTTTACACGTTCTTCTAGGCTCAACCCACAAAAAAAAACTCCATCTCCTCATTATAATAATAAATAATTTGGTCAAAATGGGGATTCTTCAAAATAATAAATAATTTATTATTTATTAGTCAAAGATGTAGAATATTTTTATTATTGTAATAAATGCATGATTCTTCAAAATGAGGAAGCTGTTGGAGTTGGAACAAAAATAATTTGGGGAATATGACATTTGATTCTTCATTTTGGAGAAATTTTTAGAGAAGCTGTTGGAGATGCTCTTAAATTGCGCCCTCCTCTTTCGGGACACTATTGAGTACAATTTATCTTTGTCAATCAAAACTATATTTATTATCCAGCGAACAACTGATATACAATGGAGATTCATGCCCATTCTAATCTACCGCGGGAAATTAGAGAACCCTTTTGAGGAATCATTTGAGAAGCCACTCGCAATTTTAATAAGCTCCCAATAATCAACAACGGGCAGAAAACATCAAAACCAACAATTATTTTTCACATAATAAGAATAAAGTCTGTTGAGACCTCTCCAGAATATGTCTCTATCCTCGAGATCTAAAATTCAACAGATACAACAAATTTTTATCAAACGACTTCAAATTAACAAACTAAAAACAGAAAATAGAATTAAAAAAACGGAAAATTGACTAATAAACAAAAATAGAAAATACGTTTTGAGAGATTTCAACATATTTCTTATTTTTATTCTTTATCTGATTCCAAATTCTTATCATCGAGATCCAAAACTTTACAGATACAACAATCTCGACTGCGTCTAGTATCAACCAATTCACACCAATAAACAACTAATAATAAGGAAATAAAACAAGTTCCCCCTTTTAGCCTAGTAAAAAATTCTACTCAGATCTAACAAAATAACATCACAGCAAATAAAAAATGCACAATGCAGATAAAATTCTGCTCAGACCTAACAAAATAACAACACATCAAACAAATTGAACAGAAAAAAATTAAACGAAGACGCGAGCCATATCAATCTATCAATAGAAGTATCTTATCTACAGACTCTCACACAATAAAACTCATCACACTCCGCTAAGGCTCTCAGATCTAAACAATGCAGCATCAAGAAATCCAATATCTAGTACTAAAAACATATACGAACACTATATAGACCGAGGAAAACACAGAAAGAGAGCATATCGAACCCCCAACATCCCTCAAAACGCGCAGATCTGGCTCAGAGAGGCCAGATCCATCACTGGCGAAGAGCTCCGGCGAACATCGCGGCGGCGGAGAGGAAGAAGGCGGCGGCGATCGGAGCGGAGATGGAGGGAGCGGCGGATACGGGGGCGGGGGCGGGAGCGTCGGCGGCAGTGGCGACGCCGACGAGGGAGAAGACGGCGGCGACGGCGGCGAGAGCCACGGCGAGAGATTTGGATCCGAAGACCGCCATTGACCTTTTGATTAGGGTTAGGGTTTGTTGATACGAGGGAGAGAGAAAGAGAACTGTAATCGGATGAAGTTGGTGGGAGAGAAAGCTGCTACTTATAGAGGGAAATGGGGAGAAGAAAACGGGCAACTGCCCGTTGCCCGGACTGACAGCCTGGTACTGTAGAGCTTTCTTTACGGACAGCTGTCCTTTAGGGGCTGTTTGGTTGATGTATTTGGCATTGGGGGCTGGGCAGAAAGCCTGCCAAAAGAGCACTTTTGGCAGGCTTTCTGCCCAAAACTCCTCTAAAAAGAGGCGTTTTGGGCAGAAAGCCTGCCAAAAGTGCTCTTTTGGCAGGCTTTCTGCCCAGCCCCCAATACCAAATACATCAACCAAACAGCCCCTTAAGGTCCCCCACGAGCTGCTCTGGGAGTTTCCCAAAATGACCTCCGCTTGCACTTGGATGGGAAGAAATTTTTGGATCTAGCAGATTAATTAAATTTATATCATTAGCATAATCAGTGCAAGTAGAAAGATTGCAAGTTCTGCCACGCATATTTTTCTAGTTAGCGCTGCTAAAGGGACCCAAAATATGAGATCATTGAAGGAAACAAGTAAAGTGTCCCTTTCTTTTGCATAATGAGATGATCATACCAAATCATTATGTAATAGGGAGGAGACAACTCACATGTCCCCTCCAATGGTCCCATATTAAAATAAGAGACGTTGGATTTTTGGGTTTCGTATTCCATAATTTTACACCATTTTAATGATGTTTTACAAAACACCAAATTAAGGAATAGAAACATATGGTTTTTCTTGAACTGTTCATTTCCTCTTTTTTTTTAAGTTTGATTCAAAGTATGGATTTGTCATGAAAGAGGTTTCCCTTTCTTTTTCATTGAACCAGCAATGAACTAAACAGGCCCTAATAGTTGATTATGTAACCAATAATTAGTAGTCTATTTGAGCCTATTTGCATACTACGATTCATTCTATTAGAGTTTAGCCCATTACTAACACTCAGCTTGAATAACCAATATTTATTGTCTGCTCCCTAACAAAGTCTTTTCGGACCGGTCACCCTATAAAATCATATTAAATAAACATCCAGTCATTGTATTCACTTTACATTTCTCAAAAAATAATGTTCGAGGCACACTCTAAACCACACTCCCAACCACACTCTCTCACCCGCTACAGTAACAGTAGGCCCTACATGATATTTTTAAAGCCCCTAGTGTTACTCTTTCTCAAATTGTTGCTGTGAATCAGTAATGAAACATTTGCAGCTAAATTGTAGGTTCGCGCAAACGCAAATTTTCAAAAATTCTTTTTCGAAGAAGCATCCTAAAGGGAGGGCATTTTAGAAATTTACCATGAAGCCATGTACTTTGACCATCAGTTTTCATTCCGCCGTCCACAAACCGCTCTCAACCCAACGACGAGGCTACGGCCCTAGTTTTAGCCCGGCGTGTTCCGCGTGAAATTTTCAAGTCACGACCTGTTGGTCGACGGTCTGTCTGTACCCTCTAGTGTGTAGGTTTCAAATATCAAAAATGTTCAATTTGTTAGCGTTATCATTTAATTTGATCAATTTTTTTTTGCCCCCTTGAAAACATTAGCATTATCGTGTAATATTTAGGTAAGCTGTAAGCATTAATGTGTTTACATTCATAAGTTGGTTTTGCTTGCAAGCTATTGATTACTAAACGTGAACTAGGTGCAAAAGGGGAAGTTGTACAAAGTTTTGCATTGTTATCAAGGAGTTGGTAGCCAACTATATATATGCCATTTTCTTGTTTGACCACCAGCTCATGCCTCCAACGCTAGACTATTTCTTAACTGTAGGGAGTTCCTCCTGATTTTTTGTTTCTTTATCGTTTTGTTCTTTTCTCTTTTTTAAAAAGTTTACTTGTGGAATACGGTTTTCTCCAAACTCGAAGATTTGTTGCTTATAATTGCTCATAACAAGGTTTCAAACTTTTTTGACGAATTGGTATTTGGTAACAAATGGCTGTGATGAGGTGGACTCTTACATTAACAAACCCAAAAAAAACAATCATCCGCAGTTGCCCATTTGCATACAAAAGTATACAACGATGTATCTTAATCCAACATGCCAATTGTTGACAGCTCTTGAGGTTCTAGAATTGTATTTCTTTAATAGTCCTTTTTCAGATGATGATCCGAGCTAACATACATTTTAAAACACTTAATTATAAAGCTTTATAACTAACGACTTGTTAAGAAACTAATTAAATGGTTAGAGCCTGGCAGCATATATTTTACAAGTGCTAGGTGACAAATTAAGTCGATATTAGAGCTAGGATACAAGTATGTTTAACTGAAAACCAATTTGATTAAGAGAGCCTAGCTTTCTTAATTTTAAGTCATCACATTCAATGGGAATCACGTGAATGCAAGCTATAATTTTTTCCTCTTATTCAATATCCATGAGTTCAAGTTAAAAGGAAAGCACAAGGCAAGTAGTAGGTTTGATTTGGTGAGGAACATTACTTAAGTTTGTCCACATTAGAATACAAAATGAAGCATTTTGATTGTCTTCTCTCAATATTGGCCTTTTGTGGATTCGGATCCTCTACCCATACTAAAAAGTAGTAGAGATGATTATTTTTATGGTCATTAACTGATCAATAAAAGTTTGTGTTTTTTTTTGTTCAGTGTAAAGAAAAATTTCTCAAGGATCCAAATTATGGGACCAATAGAGGGGACAAGTGAGGTGTCACCCTCCTATTGGATAATGAGTTGGTCATCATTAATGATGGCCAACTCATTATCGGGTGGCACTAGGGGCACACCCCCAACCACACCTCCAACCACACTCCCTCTCTCATTTGCTACAGTGCATAGGGCCCCACGTGGGATTTTAAATTTTTAAAATCACATGTGGGGCCCTATGCACTGTAGCAAATGAGAAATGTGGTGTGGTTGGGGGTGTGCCCCTATCATTTTTTTCTCATTATCCAATAGGAGGGGGGCACCTCACTTGTCCCCCTATTAGTCCCATATTTTGGGTCCCTGTAGCAAAGCTCCAGTGTAAAATAGGAACAAGCATAAATTATGGAGATACAATAAATGCTATTTATAAAATGAATATCACTTATCTATCACCGTCAATCAATATATTTTATTAAAAAAAGTGGTCTCTTTATTATTTTTTTGTAGCGGAGAGAATTTAAATCCAAATTTTCTCCCTATTTTTGATCTAGCATGAGTCATAATGCTCAAAAGAAATTTATTATACTAATATAAAGGGTTTTTCTTTAGAGTGCACATAGGCACTCTATAAGAGAGGAGAGAGAAGTGAATTGCCCATAAAATTTAGTGCAAATTAGGAGGGCCCATGGGTAATTCACTTGTCTCTATCTCTCTCATCTATTATAGACTATAGAGTGTCCATAGACACTCTATAGAAAAACCCAAATGTAAATTCAAAGTTAGGATTGTTCCACAAGCTTTGGTGGGATAATGATGAATTTAGGGGCTGTTTGGTTGTTGTTGGTAAAGTTGTGTATTTATGACACAACTTGGAAAGTTGTTGTCCACCTCATCAATTTCACTTTTATACTTTTCTTTGTTTGTTTTTGATTCCATTGGAATCATAAAACACTTGTTTGGTTTGCAAAATAAAACTTTAATTGTTTGTTTGGAAAGTGTAAAAAGTGGTCCATACTCAAATGATCATATTGGTTGGAATTATTTTTTATTATTTTTTCCTAACTTTAATGTTAGCTTTCACCTAAAATCATGTCTTTTTTTCATGAAATCACTTACAAGCCACATAAGCATATGAAACCACTTTACACTATTTTCACAACTACAAACAAACAATTGAAAGTGATGAAAGCTGACATTGGGACCCACTTTTTTACACTTTACATCCTTTTACATGGTAAAAACATACAACCAAACAGCCCCTTAGACCCTTTACATTATCATTGACGGTAGAAATATTAATGAATCACAAACATATTATGAATTAAATATATAAAGATTGACATTAAAAAAGATTCTTGTTCGATATTGGCAATAATTACTTGCATGTCTAAGTTATTAACACAGTTGTCATGTGAGACCTACCTTGTTACGTGAACAATAAACATAGGTCAAGTACTAAAAAAATAAACATAAAAGCTTAAAATATGCTAGCAAATAAACTCTAAAGAACTCCAACCAAGATGACTAAAAAAACTTAACGTAAGCAACAACTGATAATAATCTAATGGAGACATTTAGAACCCCAAGAAACAAAGATTTCTTCCAACGTGCATCACAAGGTCACATGTGCCGCTCTCTCTATACAATGGAGGACACAGGCATTGGGGTGGGGGGGGGGGGGGTTGGGAATTTACCCGTCGGGGCTACGCAAAACCCCTAAGACAGACGCAGTATAGAGAAAAATACACCAAGATTTATGAGGTTCGACAACTGCCTACGTTCTCGGGAGCCACACAGTAAATTCTTATTAATCAAACAAGAAATTACAAACTTAGAGCAGATCTCAAACTGAGATCTCTCAATAAATACTAATTTATCACTGTAGCTACAGTGACAAATGCCCTCTCTTTTACAACCCCTCTTTAATATCTCCTTAATAAAGCAAAGCTTGTGGAAATGCATTTCTCCACTTGTTTGCTTCAAAAAGGCCCAAGATGCTTGTGGGCATAAAATGTTGTGTGGATGTGAATCAAATGGAGGTGGCATTTGTTCTTCAAAGAAGTGGATTATGTACTATGAAGATTTCAGGGATCCAGTTCAATGTACATGTGAGTGAGAAGTAAATACAAAGATGTTGCTATTTGGAGGGTTTACATGAGAAAAAGAGGGCTTAACTTGATTGGAAACTAAAAGATTACATAAAAGCATTTTGACATAATAAGGCTTTATGGTTTTCCATCCCCTATACGCATCTGGTTTGCTTCTTATTTTCCCTATTTCTGTGGGTATTTTGGAAGACAAACAGGATAAGAAAGTGCACAGAAAACACAACCAGGCATATTGCATGTAAATTTCAGAGGTTCTCAAATAAAATTAGATAGGGTTGTTTGAATATATACCCCTTAAATCATGGATATTTTCAAAAACACCCCTCGAATCTAGGTATTTGTCAAATTACCCCTCGAATTATCAACTTTGGCAAAAAAATGCCCCTAGAATTAACAAATTATCAACTTGATGAGTATAGAATTGACAAGTACATTGATAAATTTTTACATTGCAGATGCAATTTGTCCTATAAAAGTTGACGATTGATAGGATTTGGGGGCATTTTTCCAAACTTGATGATTTGAGGGGCAGTTTTGTAAATATTAAGATTTGGAGGGTAAGTTTGCAAATATCATGATTTAAAGGATATATATATGCAAATAACCCTTAATTGTTTTGATATTTTTTTTTCAAAACGGATGATTTTAGGGGTAGTTTTGCAAAGATAGAGATTAGGAGGGTTTTTTTTATAAATACCCATGATTTAAGGGGTATATATGCAAAAAACTATTTATTCTATGTATAACTATGAAAATACACATAATATCGTTTATATTGATGATAAAATCTGTTCTCCCCTATCACGGGTGACTCGGATGGTTGGGAGGTTCCAATATGACTCTCATAGTCCTGAGTTTGAGTATTAAAATTATTTAAAAATTGACCTGGTTGGTTGACCCATTTTGATAAGAGATGTAACTTTGTGCATCTCTGTATGCCAGGCTAATATACATGTAAACATTTTCTATACTCTATCGTTTCAACCTCATAATAACATGGGCTATAGACCTATTTCCCCCCGGAGAAAAGCCTCATTGTCTATTTCAAATTTTTATTGTGCTATTTACATATATACCCCTTTGATCATGGGTATTTTTAAAAATACCATCAAATCTTAGTACTTGCAAAACTACCCCTCGAATCATTAACTTCGGCGCAAAAAAACATCCCTAAGATTAACAAATTATCAACTTCCTGGTAAAAATTAACTATTTTCTTGATAATTTTACTTTGCAATTACAAATTAGCTTATCAAAGTTGATGATTAATTGTTTTGATGGTAATTCTTTCCGAAATTGATGGCTAGAGGGCTAGTTTTGCAAATACTGATATTCAGAGGGCATTTTTGTAAAAACTAATGATGTAAGGGGTGTATATGCAAATAACCCAACAATTAATCATAAACATTGATAATCTAATTTGTTATCACAACGTAACAATTATCAATAAAATGATTAAATTTCTAGCACCAAGTTGATGATTTCTTTATTTTAGAGGTAAATTTTTTTTTGGGAAAAATGCTTCCAGCCCCCAAATTCGTAACAAGTATGCTTCCTTCCCCCAAGACTTTTTCAACGCTCTAAAAACCCCCAAATTCGTAATAACTGTGCTCTGAGCCCCCAAAACACAAAGCCCAAGAATTTTACACAGGTAAAGACTATAATACCCATTCTCTCTCTCTAATATTATATTCGTAATAACCATACAATCCCTCCTCTCTCCCTCCTCCTTCCCCCACCATTTTTGCCCTAGCCCCCTCCATCCCTTCTGCAACCCTCGTGGCGGCCGAAGCTCCTCTCCGGTCTCACGCCTCGACCCCTCGCCTCCGCCGATCCTCCATGTCCACCGTCGATCCCAGTGCGGTCACCGCTCGACCCCTCGCCTCTGTTCCCAACCCAATCCCTCCTCCCCCAGACGCCACATCAAACCCCCTCTCCATCCCTCAGGTCCATCATCCCCCACCATTTATAGTGTTGCCATTCTTGGAAATTATTGTACTTTATGTCTTTTCATACAACTTTTGCGTGTGTGTTAAATACTTCATTCATCTTTTTCTGCAAGGAAATTTACTGAGGTGTCGCAACGCATAGGAGGAGATGACTCTGTCCTCGTGTCTTATGGGACAGAAGAAAAAAAGTGTTACATTTTTGTATCTGCGCATGCAGTATTCAGTATGCATATTTGCACTGTGGTCTGTTGCTTATTGGGGGTTCTTTTTGCAAATTAATGTTGATGAACATCTGTTATTTTGGTTCACATATAGTTTAATATTTTGGCCTTTCAGGTCAAAGTTCAATTTTATTTTTTAATTGAGAAATGGGTGAAAGCAGCTTAATCCTATTATTCCTAATTTCGTATTCTAAAATGTATTTGGGTGAGTGTTCATGCGATAACCAATTATTTGAGGAATTTGTTTGAAGAAATTAGGCTACAATGATGGAAGAATTTTCAATGAATCTACTTGCAGACAATGTATTGTATTTGTAATACGTATGAAGATGTTTAGAAAAATTTTTGAGAGTGTTTGCTTGCTTGTAAGTTTTTGCCTTCAAACCCCTGATTTTACTCTTAAACCAAGTGGTTTTATTTACGTGTTGCTTGTTAAGGTTACGGGTTGCTTGTTAAGCTAATGGGTTGCTTGTTAAGGTTATATGCGTTGCTTGTTAAGGTTACGTGTTGGTTGTTAAGGTTATACGCGTTGCTTGTTAAGGTTATACGTATTAGTTGTTAAGGTTTCGAGTTGCTTGTTAAGGTTACACGTTGGTTGTTAAGGTTACGGGTTGCTTATTAAAGTTACGCGTTGGTTGTTAAGGTTAACCGTAACCTTAACAAGTAATCCGTAACCTTAAGAACCAACGCGTAACCTTAACAAGCAACCCGAAACCTTAACAACCAACGCGTATAACTTTAACAACAAACACGTGACCTTAACAACCAACGTGTAACCTTAACAAACAACCTGTAACCTTAACAACCAACACGTAAATCGTTTGGCTTTTGAAAATTCATAACCTTAACAACCAACGCGTAACCTTAACAAGCAACCCGAAACCTTAACAACCAACGCGTATAACTTTAACAACCAACACGTAACCTTAACAACAAACGTGTAACCTTAACAAGCAACCTGTAACCTTAACAACCAACACGTAAATCGTTTGGCTTTTGAAAATTTCATTAAAATTAAAAGTGAAATATTATTACAAAATCTAGCTCACTCCCACTACCTAAAACAAATGTATACATCATCGTCTTCTTCCTCTACCCCGTCAACGTTCTCAAAACCATGGCAGTCCACCTCCTCAATGAGTGTTGAGTGGTAAAATAAAAGTAATCATACATTGCACAGTTTTATGGGGTGTTGTAAGCATGAATTTTCTGAAGGAAAGTGTAGAATTGTTACTGCTTTTTATTTTTATGAAGTTATGAATTATTAATAGAAGTACAAAAAATTAAAGTTTTTTTTCTATTTTCTTCCTTTTTTTATTTTTATGAAGGTTTTACGGGTTGCTTGTGAAGGTTACGGGTTTGCTTGTTAAGGTTACACGTTGGTTGTGAATGTTACGCGTTGATTGTTAATGTTACGGGTTGGTTGTTAAGGTTACGGGTTGGTTGTTAAGCTTAACCTTCACATCCAACGTGTAACCTTAACAAGCAAACCGTAACCTTAACTACCAACGCGTAACCTTAACAATCAACCCGTAACCTTAACAAGCAATCCGTAACCTTAACAACCGTAACCTTATTTGCAAATAGAAAAGTTAACTTTCATTGGGTACATGTATATTAAACGTGAAGAAAGAAAATATCGTTGATGCAAGAGAGAAGAAGCATTCTTTTTCGAACAGGAAAACTTATTTTGAAGGGGAAAAATAAAAAAAGAAAAAGATCCCAAAAAGAAAACATGTGACAGGAAGAAACTCTGTTGCTAGTAAATCTAGATGCATTAGTTTCAGAAGCTACAAAGCAACATCAAGTTCGCACGTGTCATTACGAGATCAATTCAATCATTAGTCATCTCTCTGCTCCTCTTCGCTAGGTTGCGCTCCAGCTTGTGTGCATTCTGGTGTCCTCCAAGAGCTTGGGCGCTGTAAAAAGTCTGTCGACAATAGTTACACGAGAAAACTCGTGCGTGCTCGGGACGAGGCCCGGGCTGCAGGGACAGTTTAAGGTTGAGGCCCTGAGCTTCATGAAATATTCTCAGCGAGCGGAGGCCGAGGGGTCGAGCGAGGGGTCGAGCGGAGGCCGCTCTGGGATCAGCGATGGACATGGAGGATCTCGGCAAGCGGAGGCGAGGGGTCGAGGCGTGAGACCGGAGAGGAGCTTCGGCCGCCACGAGAGTTGCAGAAGGGACGGAGGGGGCTAGGGCAAAAATGGTAGGGGAAGGAGGAGGGAGAGAGGAGGGATTGTATGGTTATTACGAATATAATATTAGAGAGAGAGAGAATGGGTATTATAGTCTTTACCTGTGTAAAATTCTTGGGCTTTGTGTTTTGGGGGCTCAGAGCACAGTTATTACGAATTTGGGGGTTTTTAGAGCGTTGAAAAAGTCTTGGGGGGAGGAAGCGTACTTGTTACGAATTTGGGGGCTGGAAGCATTTTCCCCTTTTTTTTTGACAAAGTTGATTATTTGAGGGGCAATTTTGCAGAGATATTTGGGGGTTTTTGCGTATTTTTACAAATAACGATGATCTAAGTGTTATATATATATATACGCAAATAACCCTAGAGTAAAAATATTTTTCTTCAAGATTGGGTCGGGTTTTAATAAATGGCGAACGAAACCCATTATCTGTCGCCAGAAGATTTTTCAGCCAACATCAGATATCATCGCGAAAGAACGAAGCTTTTTGCTCGCAAGAGAGAGCGGATGATGCAGTGTCTCTGGATACTCTCTCAATCCTCCCTTACTCCTCCCCTCATCAGCAGCAAAAACCCTAAAAATGACGCAAAACTCCAAAGAAGCGGTCTTTTCTTTGTTAATTGTTCCAAAGCCCTAGATAAACCCCAAACCTCTCCAATATTTGTTGCAGATGCGAAGCAGGCTGCCATTGCTCGAATCAAATCAGCCTCCGATTTGAGTTCCGCTCTCTCGAGGTTCGTTCTCTCAATTCCATAGCTTTTTGGAGCTCGAAATCAGTTGAAGCGATGTTAAAATATTACCAATTTGATTAATCTATTTCTCGTGCATTTTGATCGTGTATATGCAGTGCGGATGGAATATTGCAAGTTCAAGATTTGAACTTTATTTTGCGGTATTTTGGGGAATCAAGAAGATGGCACCAAGTTTCCCAGGTTTGAACAAGTCCCGTCATTTTTTCCCCAGTTTTATTCCTTGATGGAAACAAAAAATGTACGTGGTTGTAACAATTTAGTGGTCGTTTAAGTTGATTTAATATTGCATGCTGATTTTGGTTTCAAGTTGGTTGCTTACTCCATGCCCCTTGCTATGTATCCTTCCATTTGTTTATGATGCATGAGATACAAGAATGTCTACGCAGAAGGATTCATCAATACTTAATGCATATTAGCATATATTCATTTGTTACCTCATTAATATTTTGCAGAGTTTATAACACATATTTCTTTCGTCAAACTTTTTCACATAGTTGATTAAATTTATCGCCGAATGATGATGTTAGCAACCTTATAGATAGGCGCACTGAATTTCGTCCACGGAGAAGTTTTTTGCTTCTAGTGATTGAAGGTGCATTAGCTCATCTAATAATCTAATATATAGTTTGTTGAAGTACCTCACCATAGGCTGGTTTGTAATAATTACAACAATAATGATAATCTCATGGGTCAAAAGGAACACGGTTATCATTGGGTTGAAATGAGCAAAAATATCAAAACTTATGGTTATAACCCATGAAGTTCGCGGATTTTTGAAGATCTTGGGTAATAACCCTTGAAAAT
The DNA here is from genome assembly GCA_022839385.1 of Asparagus kiusianus. Taxonomy (NCBI): domain Eukaryota; kingdom Viridiplantae; phylum Streptophyta; class Magnoliopsida; order Asparagales; family Asparagaceae; genus Asparagus; species Asparagus kiusianus. The sequence continues at coordinate 510,401 of BQKN01000939.1, read as the reverse complement.
CACGAAATTTGAAGTGCACATAATTAGTTGCCATTGGATCAAAACAAACAAAAATTGTGGGCTATAAGCTTGTGAAAATCATGAATTTGAAAGTATGCATGATTATCATTAGGTTAAAACGAACGAAAATAGGCAAATATCATATGTTATAACCTATAAAAATAGTGAAACTTGAAGTATGCATCCTTATTTATCATGAGTCAAATCAAACGAAAAGTAGCAAAAATTGTGGGTTTTGTGAATTTCGAAGTGAATGCCCAATTAATTGCTAGTAGGTTGAAAGAAATAAAGATGGACAAATTTTTAGGGTTAAAGTCCACGAAAATTGTTAATTTTAAGGTACACATACTTAATTTCTATAGGGGCAACGAAACAAAATTGGAAAAAATTGCCAAAATCATGAGTTATAACTCCTCAAAATCATGAACATTGGAATAGTCATAGTCAATGTTTAAAAAGGCGGAAGCACGAGGCGAAGTGTTAACCCTTTGATGAAGCGAGGCTTAAGCTTCAAAGCATGAGGCATAAGCTTCATGAGCTTAAGTATTTTAATTTTAAATTTGTAAAAATTATGAATATATAATATATAGTGGTACAATAATTTGTAAATATATATTCATGTCTTGATTTGTAAATAAGAATTAAATATGTGAAGTGGTAGAAATGAATCATAATAAACTAAGCTACTACATAAAATATATATTTTATTTTTACACTCACGTGGTCATATTGTAAATACGTAGGGGCATTGTAATGTTAGACAAATTCTTTTCTATCCTCCCATCTTGTCTGATGCGTGTGCTTCAAAAGAAAAGTGCTTTACAAAGCGTGAAGTGCACACTCAATTATGCTTTAAGCAATAAGGTGTAAGCTTCAAGGGATAAATAGCTTCACTCTTGAGTTCCGAAGCATTTTCCTTAAAAAAGTTGCGAAGTGAGTCTCAAAGAAGTTTTTTCAAACATTGGTAATAGTTAATTGCCACTGAGTGGAATAAATGATAATGGATAAAAATCATGGAGTATAGTCCATGAAAAGCATGAATTTGAAAGTGCACATACTTATTCTCATTGTGTCGAAGAATAAAAATCAACAAAAATAGTGGGTTATAGGCTATAGCCCATGAAAATTACGGATTTATAAGTACTCATAATTAATTGTTATTTAGTCGAAACGAGTGAAATTTGAAAAAAATCGTGGATTATAACCCATGAAAATCGTGGATTTGAAAGGATGTAGAATTACTTGATATGGGAAGGAAACAAACAAAAATTACCAAAATCGTAGATAATAGCTAATCAAAATCACGAATTTTTAAGTAGTCATAATTAATTGTTATTGGGTTGAATGAATGGTAATAGACAAAAATATGAATTATAGTGCATGGAATTGTGAAATATTAAAGTTCGCATAATTAATTACTATTGGATCGAAACAAACAATAGTGGACAAAACCATGGACTAGCCTATGAAGTTCATGAATTTTGAAGTGCACATATTTTTTTGCCATGGGTCAAAAAATGAAAATTGACAAAAATTATGGGTTATAGCCCATGAAAATCATGATTTTTTATGAAAGAAAATTCAATAGTCATTGGTCGAAACCATGAAAATAGTCTAAAATCATGGATTTTAACCCCTAAAAATTGTGAACTTTTTGGTACGCACGATTAATTGTATTGGGTTGAAATGAACAAAAATGAGCAAATATCAATCTCTGAAATCACAAATTCTAAAATGTGCTATGTTACACAGACACTTCATTTAGGCTTCCGTATCGGTGCCCGGCGGTTATTCATGTCCCTGTCTGACACTCCTTGGATACTTCTTGAATATATAGGTAGATTTACTCAAACATGTACTTAATTATATAACACATTTTAGATTTTAGTTTAAAAAGTTTGTGATACACTTCTTGGACGTATACAATACACATCACCTCAAAATTTTGTAACTCGTTAGACTTGGGAGGGGGTCGTTTTAGCGCATACCTAGTTCATAAGCATGATTTGAAAGGGTCGTTTGGGTATCTAGTGAAAAAGCGAGCGATTTTTCAATTGATAATCTACTCAATAAAAAAAATGTTTTAGGGATTTTAGTTCTCATAACATGTGGATGAAAAATAATATTAATCTCACATAGATTATTAATTTTAATATATATGCATATGACTGTCTTCGTATCCTACCTTTTATTATTTTATCGTGTCCCATATCCGCGCCCATATTAGTACCCGCACTAGTATCCATGCAACATAGGAAATATGCTTACTTGATTGCAATTGGGTCGAAACAAAGTAAATCATGGACTATAACCTATGAAATCTGTGAATTTTGATACTTATTTCTCATTCGTTTAATATGAACGAAAATTAATAATTTGTGATTTTCATGGGTAATTGAGTAAAATTAGGCATATACTACAAATTCACAAATTTTATGGGTTATAACCCATAAATTGTCTTTTTTATTGACCTAGTGAAACAATTATGTGTATTTCAAAATTTACCATTTTTATGCGTTAAAACCCACAATTTTTGTTAATTTTCATGGGTTAAAACAAATTAGGTGTATACTTCAAAATTCATAATTTTCATGGGTGAAAATGAAGGAAATTAGGCGCATACTTCAAAATTTGTAATTGTTATGGGCTACAACCCACATTTTTATTTGTTTCAACCTACTTAAAAATTTATGATTTTTGTGGGCTAAAAACTCACAATTTTTGTTATTTTTCATTCATTTTATCCCAATGACAGGTATGCATGCTTCAAAATTCACAATTTTTATTGGTTAACCCAATGATTTTAGTTTGTTTCGACCCAATGACAATTAAGTAAGCTTATTTCAAAATCAGTTATTTAATGGGTTATAATCCATGATATTTGCTCATTTCTGTTTGTTTTGACCCCATGCATTTAATCATGCGTACTAAAAAATTCATAATTTTCAAGGGTTAAAACCCATGGTTTTAGACTGTTTTTGTTGGTTTCGACCAATGATAATTAAAATTTTATATTAAAAATCATGATTTTCATGGGCTATATAACTCATAATTTGTCTATTTTAATTTTTGTTCTTCGACTAATGACAAAAAAGTTTGTGCACTTCGAACTTTGTGATTTTCATGAGCTATAGTCCATGATTTTGTCCACTATTGTTTGTTTCGACCCAATAGCAGTTAATTATGCGAACTTTAATATCACAACTTTCATGCACTATATAATCCATGATTTTTGTCCATGATCATTCATTCAACCTAATAACAAATAGTTGTGTCTACTTAAAAAATCACGATTTTTTATAGGTTATAATTGATGATTTGGTAATTTTTGTTTGATTCATTTTGATGTCAAATAATTATACATTGCTTTCAAATTCATGATTCTCGTCAAATTTCGTTCTTTTCGACCCAACGACAATTAATTATGTGTATTTTAATATTCACAAAATGAAAAATAAGTATGTGTACTTCAAAATTTGTGATTTTCATGGGCTATATTCCACGATTTTTGTCCATTGTCATTCATTTGACTCGATTGCAATTAACTATGGCTAGTTCAAAATTCACGATTTTGATGGGTTATAACTTATGATTTTGACAATTTTTGTTCGTTTCGTGAAAAAAATTACATGGATATCAATATTTGCGATTTTCATGAATTACAACCCAATATTTTTTTTCAATTTTTTTCTTTGGTCCTATGAAAATTAAGTATATGTACCTTAAAATTCACGATTTTTCTAGGCTTTAACCCACAAATTCTATCCATTTTTATCTATTTCGATTTAATGACAATTAATTGGACATATACTTTAAAATTCGTGATTTTTATGAGCTATAACATATGATTATTATTATTACTTTTTGTTCACTTTAACCCATAACAAATAAGCATGCATACTTCAAGTTTCATTACTATTGTGGGTTATAATATATGATATTTACCTATTTTTTGTTCATTTTAATTCAATGAAAATTAATCATGTATACTTCAAAATTCACGATTTTTATGGACTATAATACACAATTTTTATGAATCTTTGTTCCTTTTAACCAAATGACAACTAATTTTGCATACTTTAAAGAGTTTTTCCCCTTGGAAACCACCTTTAAAATAGGGTCATTGTACAGAAACCACCTTTTATTTTCAATTTATACATAAACAACATTTGGCTTTTTGTCTCAATCAACCACCTCCTAGTCAAATTAAAAAAAAACCCAAAAATAAGCTTAAAATGCATGTTTAAGGTATATGACTTGTATTCTAACCAGACCTAAACATAAGCAAAGTAAGTCATGTGTCTTGAATGAGAGTTTTAAAGTGTATTTTTGGGTTTTCAGTGAAAAGTTTGATTGATAGGTGATTGATTTAGGTATCTAGTTAAATAAAATGAGCAGTTAATTAGGCATACACTTAAGAATTTTGAAGTGTGCCTAATTATGAGAAGGGTCATTTAGGTATCTATCTAGTTAGAAGACAAGCGGGTTTTCAATTTATAATCTACTCAATAAAAAAAGTTATATGAAGTTTAGTCCTCACAACATGTGAATGGAAAACAATATCGATCTTATATAGATATTAATTTTAATATGTATATAGTCATGTTCCCGTATCTTACCTTTTATAAATTTGATGTGTAGTGTGTACCGTGTCTGCATCTGCACCTGTGCTCGTATCCATGCAACATTGTTTCGACCCAATGATAATTAAGTTTTCTTTCTTAAAAGATCACAATTTTCATGGCTATGATTAATAATTTTTGTCAATTTTTATTCTTTGGACCAATGATAAATAAGTAATGATACCTTAAAAATTCACGAATTTCATAGGCTTTACCCCACGAATTTTGTCCATTATTGTCTATTTCGATCTAACGCGGTTAGGTAGGCTTTCACTCTAATTTTCGTGGATTATAACCAATGATTATTTGCATTTTGATTTGTTTTGACCCCTTCGGCAACTTTGGCAAAAAAATGCCCCTAGAATTAACAAATTATCAACTTGATGAGTATAGAATTGACAAATACATTGATAAATTTTTACATTGCAGATGCAATTTGCCCTATAAAAGTTGAAGATTGATAGATATGCGGGCATTTTTCCAAACTTGATGATTTGAGGGGCAGTTTTGTAAATATTAAGATTTGGAGGGTAGGTTTGCAAATATCATAATTTCAAGGATATATATGCAAATAACCCTTAATTTTTTGATTTTTTTTCAAAACTGATGATTTTAGGGGTAGTTTTGCAAAGATAGAGTTTTGGAGGGTTTTTATAAATACCCATGATTTAAGGGGTATATATGCAAAAAAACTATTTTTTCTATGTATAACTATGAAAATACACATAATATCGTTTATATTGATGATAAAATCTGTTCTCCCCTATTGTGGGTGACTTGGATGGTTAGGAGGTTCCAATATGACTCTCATATTCCTGAGTTTGAGTATTGAAATTATTTAAAATTTGACCAGGTTGGTTGACCCGTTTTGATAAGAGATGTAACTTTGTACATCTATGTATGCCAAGCTAATATACATGTAAACATTTTCTATACTCTATCGTTTTAACCTTATAATAACATGGGCTATAGATCTATTTCCCCTGAAGAAAAGCCTCATCGCCTATTTCAATTTTTTATTGTGCTATTTACATATATACCCCTTTGATCATGAGTATTTTTAAAAATACCATCAAATCTAAGTACTTGCAGAAGTACCCCTCGACGGGGCAAAAAACATCCCTAAGATTAACAAATTATCAACTTCCTGATAAAAATTGACTATTTTCTTGATAATTTTACTTTGCAATTACAAATTAGCTTATCAAAGTTGATGATTAATTGTTTTGATTGTAATTCTTTTCGAAATTGATGGCTTGAGGGCTAGTTCTGCAAATACTGATACTCAGAGGGTATTTTTGTAAAAACTAATGATGTAAGGGGTGTATATGCAGATAACCCAACAATTAATCATAAACATTGATAATCTAATTTGTATCACAACGTAATAATTATCAATAAAATGATTAAATTTCTAGCACCAAGTTGATGATTTCTTTATTTTAGAGGTAATTTTTTTTTTGACAAAGTTGATTATTTGAGGGGCAAATTTGCAGAGATATTTGGGGTATTTGCGTATTTTTACAAAAAATAACGATGATCTAAGGGTTATATATATACGCAAATAACCCTGGAATAAAAATATTATTCTTCAAGATCGGGTCGGGTTTTAATAAATGGCGAACGAAACCCATTGTCCGTCGCCAGTAGATTTTTCAACCAACAGCAGATATCATCGCGAAAGAACGAAGCTTTTTGCTCGCGAGAGAGAGTGGAGGATGCAGTGTCGCTGGATACTCTCTCAATCCTGATTTTTATGGGCTATATCCCACAATTTTTTTAAATATTCGTTCTCTTTTTGACTCAGAGACAAATAAGTATGCATGTCTCAAATTTTACAATTGTCATGGGTTATATGACCTATGATTATTTGCTTATTTTCATCTATTTTAACCCAATGATAATTAATCACGCATACTAATAAATTCATGATTTTGACGTGATATAAGCTGTAATATTTGTCAATTTTCATTATTCAACCGAATGGAAAATAAGCATGCGTAACTCAAAATTCGTGATTTTTCATGCATTATAGACTATAATTTTTGTTCATTATTAGTTCATTTTGACCCAATAACAATTAATTATGCAACTTTCAATATTCGTGATTTTATGGGTTATAACCCATGCTTTTTGTTTATTATGGTTCACTCGATCTAGTGACTAATTATGACTATTTCAAAATTTTGTGATTTTGATGGGTTATGATAAATTTTGGCAATTTGGTTCGTCTGAATGATATATATATCAAAATTTGTAATTTTCATGGGCTATAAACCAAATGACAATTTTCTTTCTTCAAAAATCACTACTTTCATAAGCTAACCAACATTTATTTATCAATTTTTGTTCTTTGTGCCAATACTAAATTAGTATGCATACCTTAAAGTTCATGATTTTTATAGGCTTTGAACTACGAAGTTTGTCCGTTTTTGTCTGTTCATGGCAATTAATTAGGCATTCATTGCAAATTTCGCAATTTTCATAAGTTACATTATTTATGATTTTTGTGCATTTTTTATTTTTTTGGCCCTGTGACGACTAATTATGCGTACTTTAAAATTCATGATTTTGTATGCTATACCTCACGATTTTTGTTATTTTTTGTCCGTTTTGACCCTATGAAAAATAAGAAGCGTACTTGAACTCTCACAATTGTCATGGGTGATAACCTATGGTTTTCATCCATTTTTTTCGTTTCGACCAAATGACAATTAACTAAGCACATTTCAAAATTCGTGATTTTATAGGCTGTAACCCACCCATGATATTGCTTATTTTCGTCTATTTCAACGCAATGACATCATGCTTATTTTCGTGATTTTCATTGGCTTAGTCCATAATATTTGTTTATTTTTGTTTGTTTCGACCAAATAGTTATTAATTGTGCGAACTACAATATTCGCAATGCAATGGGCTATAACCCATTGTTTGTGTCTATTATCGTCTATTCCAATTAATTATGATTGCCTCAAAATTCGCGATTGTGATGGGTTATACCCATGTTTTTGGTAATTTTGGTTCATTTCGTTTGAATGGTAAATAATTATACCAACTTCAAAATTCATGATTGTCATGGGCTGTAATTTATGCTTGTTGTTAATTTTCGCTCATTTCACCCTAATGGCAACTAGTTATTCTACTTCAAAATTTGAAATTTTCATCCATAATTTTTAAAATTTGCATGATTCAAGGGTTATAACCATGATTTTTGTTAATTTTCGTTCATTTCGACTCAATGTCAGTTAAGTGTTCGTTCTTCAAAAATTGCACTTCATGAACTATAAACAACAATTTTTGACAATTTTCATTCTCTGACCCAATGATAAATATGTATGTGTACTTTATAGTTCACTAGTTTCATGGGCTTTAAGCCCACGAATTTTGTCCATTATATTGTTTCGGCCTAATGACAATTAATTAAGTGTACACTTCAAAATTCACAATTTTCATGGATTATAACGCATAATTTTTGTGCTTTTTTATTTGTTTTGACCCAATGACAAACAATTATGCATTCTTCAAAATTCACGTTTTTTATGGGTTGTAACACTTTTTGTTAATTTTTGTTTGTTTAACCCAATGACAAATAAATATGCATATTTTAAAATTCACGATTTTCATTGGTTATAGCTTACAATTTTAGTTTGTTTCGACCAAGTGACAATTAAGTGAGCATATTTCAAAATTCGTGATTTTATGGGTTTTATGATCCATGATATTTGCTCATTTTTGTTCCAGCCAAATGCAACTAATCACGCGTTCCAAAAAAATGTTATTTTCATAGGTTAAAACCTACGATTTTAGACTATTTTCGTTGGTTTCGACCAATGACAACTAAATTTTTCTTCATAAAAAATTATGATTTTCATGGGCTATAGCTCACAATTTTTGTTCCTTGGCAAATGAAAAATTCAAATTTCTTCATTTTCATGGGCTACATAGTCCATGATTTTGGCCGCTATTGTTTGTTTCAACCCAATAGCAATTAATTATGCGAACTTCAATGTTCGCAATTCGCATGCACTAATTTATGATTTCCGTCCATTATCATTCATTCGATCCAATGCCAATTAATTATGATTACTTAAAAATTCACAATTTTTGTGGGTTATAACCCGCGATTTTAACATTTTTTATTCTTTTCATTCTATTGTCAAGTAATTATACGTATTTTCAAATTCATGACTTTCATGAGAGAACTCATGATTTTTATCTAATTTCATTTGTTTCAAAGCAATAACAAAAAATTATGTGTATTTCAAAATTCACAGTGTTCATGGGCTAAATAACCCACTATTTTTGTAAATTTTTGTTCTTCAACATAATGAAAATACACACACACACATACACACATCAAAATTCGTGATTTTCCTGGGTTTTATTCCTTGATTTTTGTCCATTATTGTTCATTCAACTCATAAAAAATACTCGATATTAATGGGTTATAACTCATGATTTTGACAATTTTTGTTCGTTTCATAGAATGAAAAGTACTTATATGTACATCAAAATTTTTGATTTTCATGGGCTATAATTTAAAAGGATTTCAATTTTCTTTCATTGGCCCAATGACAATTAAGTATGTGTATCTTAAAATTTATGATTTCACGAGCTTTAATCCACAAATTTTTTACATTTTTATATGTTTCAACCCAATGACAATTAATTGGGTTTCAAAATTCGCGATTTTTATGAGCTACAATCCACGATTGTTGTTATTATTCATTCGTTTAGACCCCCTGACAAATAAGTATGCATACTTCAAGTTTCACTATTGTTGTGGGTTATAACATATGATATTTGCCTATTTTCAGTCGTTTTGAGCCAATGACAATTAATCATGTGTACTTTAAAATTCATAATTTTCAAGAGCTATTACCCAAGATTTTCAAAACAAAGTTTACAAAATTCATGGTCTACAACCCCAATTTTTGTTAATTTCAACCAATTGTGGTTTTTGTAGGAAACCACATATTTACACAAACATGTACATAGCTCATGCTTATGAACCACTATCACTAAACTTGGATTTTGGAGAACTGCTGACACTATTTTTCAAGTTACAATGTACCTTACCGGTCTTAGTATTCAAAATTTTGATTAGTAACTTAGAGAAAACAACTCATAATCAGTATGTGATAAAATTCTGATTTCTATTAAGATCCTTGTCGCTTGTTACATGTGTTAGTGCTATACAGATATGAAGGTATCACATGTCTTGCACATATTACTTACTTCCTTATCTGTTGTGTACTTAGAGTTGAATTAAAGTCATGTTGGCTATCTCATGTTATTGCCCATTACGATCTGAAAAAATATATATTAACATCTTGCAGGTTTTTGATTGGATGCTGAAAAACGAGAACGTTAACTTTGCTTCATATAGCAGTTTTATAAAGTATATGGGTATAAGTCGCAATCCGTTGAAAGCTTTGCAAGTCTACAATAATATTCCAGATAAGTCGATGAAAATTAATGTGTCAGTCTGTAATTCTGTTCTGGGCTGTATGGTAAGAAATGGAGGATTTGAGAGCAGCATCAAGTTGTTTGATCAGATGAAGGATGATGGCTTATCACCGGACTTGGTCACTTATAGTTCTGTATGTCACAATGACTCTATTACGATAATTCTAATTCTTGGTATTTCAAAGGAGTCACTTTTTGCACTACTATTCAGAATTCTTTTTCTTGTTGTTAGATGAGAATAGTGCAGTCTTAGTGGTTAACTCTTTCTCTTCTTTTTTCAATTCTAGCTTTTAGGAGGTTGTACCAAGTTGAAACAAGGTTACTGTAGAGCAATGCAATTGGTCAATGAGCTTAAAGATAATGGTCTACGAATGGATGGTGTAATATATGGCAATCTTTTAGCTATTTGTGCTTCAAATAATTTGTATGAAGAAGCAGAGGTCCTTTTTCAGCAGATGAAGAATGAAGGTTATACACCTAATTTGTTCCATTACAGTTCTTTGCTAAATGCCTACTCAGAAGATGGAAATTATGAGAAGGCCGAACTGCTGATAAAAGAGATGAAGTCTTTAGGATTACAACCCAACAAGGTACCATTGTTCCGTTGTGTGTTCATCATTTCTGTATGATTTTAGGGTATCTTATAACCTGCGCATGTTGTTTTAGCACTTGGCCGTTGATACCAAAGTACCAATTTTCTGTTTCAAGGTTAGTTGCCATAGGAACAAGCTGTAATAGCCATCAAGTTAAACATTTGAGTTTCTTTCTCTGCGTGCAGGTTATCTTGACTACTTTACTGAAGGTGTATGCCAAGGGTGGTTTATTTGAAAAGTCAACGGTACTTCTAGCTGAACTGGAGGCTTTGGGTTATGCCAAAGACGAGGTACAAGAAAAACAACATTAAGATTCTAAATAGTATTCTTCAATATCATATTTCATTGAATGTCCTTTACCTTTACATTTCTATATCAATCATGTTATCACATAATTTTTTTGCTTTGTAATCTCAGTAAATGAAATTCTATATGTAGATGCCGTATTGTCTATTGATGGACAATCTTGCCAAGGCAGGGCATATACATGAAGCAAAGACAATTTTTGCTGAGATGAAGGAGAAAAATGTGAAATCTGGTGAGTCTGGATCTGGCGAGTAGTAGTAATTTTATTAATTTAGTCATTAAAAGATGATCCATGCAAATTTTATTCAAAACTTATTGGTTGCTTCTATTTAGAAAAAAATGATCTTATTATTTTCCCTTCAGATGGTTATTCCTACAGTATCATGCTTTCTGCTTTATGTCGAAGTGGGCTACTTCAAGAAGCAAGTCTACTCGCAAAGGACTTTGAAGCTAATTATGGGATGTATGATTTGGTTACCTTAAATACCTTGCTTAGGGTTTACTGCAATACGGGTGATATGGATAGTGCTATGCAGACGTTGAGAAAAATGGATGAGTTATCTATATCTCCAGATTGGAACACATTCCATATTCTTATAAAATATTTCTGTAGAGAGAGGTTATATCACCTTGCGTATCAAACTGTTGAGGATATGCATAGTAAAGGCCATCAACTAGATGAGGTAGATTTTCCTTGGTGTTGAGAATATGTATAGCACATCCAGTCAATAAATTTGCTCTTACTATTTCTTATTAATATCTTTCATTTATTTATTTACATTATATGAGCATCAGTAATCACTTATTGTGGGGCTTCTTGTAACTAAACTGCATTATCTACAGATTTCGTCTTAGATTTTTTTTTCTTTCCAGGAGTTATGTACTTCTTTGATTTTGCAATTGGGACGAGCTGGCGCGCCATCGGAAGCACTTTCTGTTTATAATATGTTGAGATACAGCAAACGAAGACTCTGTAAATCTCTTCATCAGAAGGTATTGGACATTTTAGTTGCAGCAGGTCTGCTAAAAGAGGCTTATGTTGTAATGAAGGTATGTGATATTTCTTTATCTATTAACTTGATTTCTGAACACTTCTGGTTAATCTAGCGGTTGTTGATGGGACAGGATAACACAGAGTGTATACCTTTGCGTTCTTTGGAGAAGTTTGCAATTGCATTTATGAAGTCAGGCAATATCAATTCGATAAATGATGTACTGAAAGCATTTCATCGTTCTGGATGCACAATAGACACGGTATAGGATAGTAATCCTGGAATTCTTTTCTGGTACATCTAGTTTTAGCCTGCATTACTGTTTTGAATATATCCGTTACCTTCCAGTCGACAACAAATGAAACAATGGTATGCTGTTGAAATAATGTTCATTCTGCCTATAATATCTTCTGCAGACAGTTGTAACCATACCCATATCCCGAGCTTGCTACTTTTTCTTCTCCCTGAAACTGACCAATCTATGTAATTGCTCGTGTAGTAAAATTTCTTGATGAAAATCAGAAATATCTATGTTTGATATACTTTTTAAACAGAACAGCTCACCTCCCCACGTGCCAACGAAACCCTAGTTTTAGCATGGGAACTTTGAGCTTTCAGAAATTGCATATTTTTTGTCACCTATTAAGCGTAAATAATATGTGTGATTTTCACCAGGAGATTTTCCGAGCAGCCATTTCACGTTATGTTGCGAAACCAGAGAAGAAGGAACTGCTCTTGCAGCTTCTGCAGTGGATGTCTGGACAAGGATATATTGTGGATTCGTTGTCGAGAAATTTGCTTCTAAGAAAATCTCGTGTTTTTGGTGAGAAGCACCTCATAGCAGAAATTCTATCCAAACAGCATATGATGTCAAGAAAATTGAGAAGTGGCACAGTCACGAAAGAGCCTTGACATGGTAGGTGCCAGTACGTTTTTCTTTCTTATATTTTTATGTAGTTTGCTAGATCTCCATGCAATGCTGAAAATTTCTTACATTGGGCTTGCTAGATTTATACCTCTGATAGCTAGAACCATAGTGTGTTATTTCTTTGAGCATGCACATTTTTGTCTATGGACTTGGTTCCTGGTGGCTGGCCTCAGGATGAAGCTGGTTTACCAGAGTTATTGTCTTCATTAGCGAAAACATTGCTATTCCTTTTGGTTGGCTGTTGGGTATCACGACATCGAATGAAGACAGTTACTCTGGTAAACCCATGGGGGGGGGGGGGGGGGGGGGGGG
>BQKN01000939.1:481263-493958 GCA_022839385.1 Asparagus kiusianus | reverse complement strand
TAATATTCTTATATATCTCTCAAAACTGACAAAAAACGTTAATATCTTTCAAACCGTAAAGAATTTGACGAAACGGACAGGAGCAAACTGGGGATGGTTTGGTTGGCTCCGTCTCGTCGAGATAGTTGATTTTCATATATAATTCGTCCAATTCCGACTTACGGTTTGAAAGTTATGACCCGTTCTTCGCAGCATGTTCTGAAGCCCATCTGCAAGATCGGACTTCGCCTGAACATTGAAGTTTGCCTGCAATGCTAAGTTCACCTGACAACTTAGCTCACCTGAACTGATTGAAGCTCGCCTGAACTGATGAGCTAAAAGGTCGGATACACTTTTATTTGACTACTAGTTGTTACCGATCACACCGGATTAAATTAATATTCTTATATATCTCTCAAAACTGACAAAAAACGTTAATATCTCTCAAACCGTAAAGAATTTGACGAAATGGACAGGAGCAAACTGAATCCTTTGGGGTAGGTTTGGTTGGCTCCGTCTCGTCAAGATAGTTGATTTTTATATATAATTCGTCCAATTCCGACTTACGGTTTAAAAGTTATGACATGTTCTTCGCAGCATGTTCTGAAGCCCACCTGCAAGACCGGACTTCGCCTGAACATTGAAATTTGCCTACAATGCTAAGTTCGCCTGACAACTTAGCTCACCTGAACTGAGAAGCTTGCTTGACAGCTTCGCCTACCAGGTTCGCCACGCAGCGAGGCTCAACATCAAAAGATGAGGTTCGCCATGCAGCGAAGCTCGGCATCAAAAGACGAGGTTCGCCACGCAGCGAAGCTCGACATCAAAAGACGAGGTTTGACATGCAGCGAAGCTCGACATCAGAAGACGAGGTTCGCCATGCAGCGAAGCTCAACGTCAAAAGATGAGGTTCTCCACGCAGCGAGGCTTGACATCAAAGTTCATCACTGGGGACAAAACTCCTCTAGGAAATGAAGCCCTTTCAGGAGACGGAGTTCATCCACAAACGAACCACGTCAAACAGCACCTCACCCCTTAAAAGACGAACTTCATCATTGAAGATGAAGTTCGCCCAGAAACGAAGTTCGTCATTGAAGACTGTGACGCCCCAGGTTTCACGCGAGGCTGCAGTCCAAGGCGAAACCCAGATTGTCAAACCTGCCAAGCACCAAACACCATGTTACGACATGTTTCACCATCACAATATCTATCTCTCTAGTGGAAATAATAAATAGGTGAATGTACCGACAGACAAATAAAAGAAAAAGAACAACTGAAGCAAATAAGAGAATAGTCATCAATGAGCCCAACAAAAATAGAATAGAAGTATCTCTGAGTCTGAAATAAACCTCAAATATAAAGAGTCAAATAAAGTATCACTATGGCTCTCAGCCTCTACAAAATGAATTACAAGTCTAGAGTCTGAACATAATCAACTGTGGAGTTCTGACTAACTACTACATAATAAATAGCTAGGTGAGATCTATGCAGAAATCTCATCAACCTGCGACTCTCCGTGCGCTGGACTCGCTGCCTGAAAGGGGGAAAGCAATAAGCGTCAAAGCGCTATAGCGAGATCATCTCCACCTCTCCCCAATGGAAGGGGTAGGAGTATATAGAAAAATAGAGTTAGTACATATACATATAAAATCATTCATAAAATTCTAACTGGAAGTCAATCGCCCTGCGGAAATAGGTTTCATCTCCCTATTTCGGAAACATAATACGACGATACTTTTGTGATACTCTTACTCAATCGTCCTGCAGAAATATGTTTCATCTCCCTATTCCGGAACATAATATTTGTATATTTTTCTTATGTATCATGTTCACACATCATATTTTAAACATACGTGTACATATCTTGGTGTACGTGTTCATATCTGGTGTTTACTAACATTTCAGATGTTAAATAGCTCATAAATATTTTATCATAACAGTACAAAGTCGAGAGACTAGCTAAACAGTCGAACAAAACATGCACAGGGACACTGACTGTGTGGCGGTCGACCGCACAAGAACGACGGTCGACCGCGACGGGTTCCAGAGCCTACTCAGGCGTCTGTCCTGCCCGCGGTCGACCACCGCTATAACGTCTTCGACCGTGGGCTGATATTCCAGATTCTCAATCTGGTTGTGTGTGTCGTGTTCACGCCGTGTTTAGATGATGCAAACCTGATTAAAACAACATAAATCTTACATGGGAGCATGTCTACAATAGATAAAAACTTCTGGAAACAAACTCAACATATTTAACATGATTATTCGCATAAAATTTATATTCAAAACCCTAAGTCATGCATAAAGACTTGAAACAAAGAACAAATCATCTTTCTTCAGATTAAACCACGTTTTAAATCATTTTTAGATCTTACATACTTCTGTAAATTCGTTCTCAAACTTTTTAACATGGAAAGACCTAGTCTTTATACATATAATACAAAAGAATTGACTTTTATTCATAAACTAGTCAATTTTGCTCTATGAAACATGTTAAAATTCTTCAAAAAATATTTTTAAAACTAGGAGGGGATTAGCAGAGATGAACTCGCCTGAAACTTGTAGAAAAACGTTTTAGGATGCCAAGCCAAAGTAGATCTCCAATCCAAAAGCCAAAATCACCCGAAAATCCACTTGAAAGCCTCCAATATTCTCCAAGAATCAAATTAGGGTTTGTGGGGGTTTGGTGACTGTTAGGGTTCTTAGAAAACTAAGAAAAATCGTGAAAGTTTGATATATAAACCAGGAAAAACGAATATGGGCTTTAGAAAACCAAAACCAACTCAAAACATGAATCTGACTTTTGCAGGTTTCGTGGTCGACCGTGGCGGTCAACCGGACTGAAATTTTCCGGTTACACATATTTGGCCATTGTGCATGTTTCGACTCTTCTCTTTCTCATGAATGAACTTGTTTATACTCAATACACATGGTATCATACTCATACCACATTTAACTATATTTATCAAAATAAATATTTATAAATCATAATTAATCTCATATTAATTATATTAACATAAATTTTTGGGGTTTTACAAAGACGAAGTTCGCCGTTACTGTTATTGACGAACCTCGTTTGTCACCATTTCCAGAGGCTACGTTTAAGGAGGGTTAACGACCCATAACTCGCCCATTTAAGGAGAGTTAATGATCATTAACTCACCTATTTAAATGGGAGTTAATAACCATAACTTCCTCATTATAAGGGGAGTTAAAGCCCATTAACTCACTCCATAATGGTCCTAAGCCTATAAATAGGCATCATCAACATGAAAGGAGGGGGAGGAGATGGAAAGGCTAGTCAAAAAGCCTATCTCTCCTTCACTCTCATGAATCTTCATAGATCATTGGCTAATCATTTGGCCTTAGAGCGTCGAAACTCATAACAAGCACGACAAGGGTCATTACTATGACGGACCTCGTCTCAAACAACGAAGCTTGTTGTTGGAAATAAGATTTGAAGCGTGTCAATGAAGACGAAGCTCATCAGTGAAGACGAGGCTCATCAGCGACGAAGCTCGTCAGCGAAGACGAAGCTTGTCTAACGAACCTCACCATGCAACGAGGCTCATCATCCACACGAAGTTCGGCTGTAACGGCCACAAGGACCAAGTCAGCTCACGTGGGCTAAATCTAAGGAGTACGTTATGCTCCATTAATTAACATGTGCTAAATCTCAGGAGTCGGTTATGCCCATGACCCCACGATTGTAACACGTCAATTACGTGCTAAAGCTAGATAAATAGCCGCAAGCGGCTATGGAGTAGTTGGAGATTTTTGACTCGGACTTTTGGCAATCATCGGAGATCAGAGTTTCTACGTACTGATCTGGAGTTCGAACCTCAGTTCTAGCCGTTTAACGAACGTGAGAAACTTCAGCAATCTTGTTCTGATCGTCAACGGAAAGCAATCTCAACTCAAACATCGGGGGAAGCATCCTTTCACCACCAAGAACTCACATTAAATAAGGAGGAGCTTAATTAATCTTCTTTTTATCTGTAATCGAGAGAGTGTGTGAGTGATTGTAAGGGTTTTGTACCAAGTGATCGAACTCAGTTTTCTTAAAAATAAGAGAATCAATCCCAGCTAATTTTTCGACCCTACACTCGCCTAACCTGTCAGCCGTCCACTTGAGATATGAGTACAGCCACTTTACTTGGTTTAAGGGACTAACTATACTCAGTAAGGTAGCGGTCAATTCTCATGATTTAAAGGATTAACCATACCCAGTATGGGAAGAATCATTTCCTATAATTTAAGGGAATGGTCACATCCGTTCTCTCACGTTCTAAGGAAGTGGTTGCTCACCAGTTTTTCTCTATAAATAGCCATTGATGGCTACATGAGAAAGGGTCTTGGTCTTTTTTAGAACTTGACCTTTTAAGTGGCTGGTTGGACCTTCTTTGGGACAGCCCCATTGGCATTTTTAAAGTCTCAATCTGAACTCTCAGATTTGGAGACTCTTAGCTCATTGGCTCTGCAAACTCTTGCATTGTAGCCTTTTTGGTGCATTCGGCCTTAATGCATTCGAACTCCAACCGCAACTTCGATCAGATCGTCCAAGGAAAGCAAACTCGGCACGAGCACCGAGGGAGGCGTCCTACCGCTACCGAAGAACCCACGTTAAATAAGAAGCCCAATTCCCCTGTTGGCCTTCTTGTTTTGATGATGATTAACAAACAATTTACCACTAATGTTGTTTGTCTAGTGTTTGTGTATTTCTATTTATTGTAGACAAACAACGTTGTTGGAGGTTGGATGGAATATGTGCTACAACGATGATATCCAATGGAGGTTGGCGGAATAGTGGAGTGAAGCCTTGCAATTCAAAGTTAAAGATCAAGTTCAAGCTTCATCCGTGAGATTATCAAGAAGAGCTTATTGAAGATCAAGATCTAGCTTGGGTAACTTAGTTTAGGTTTTATATTATGTGCGTTAGATACTCTAAGCTCAATATCATATACACACACGTATTTGGCTTCTATGTATATATATAGTTATATATATACATGCATGGTTTTGAGTTTTCATGCTTTGGACACACTTGCAAAATACATGAGTTTTCACAAATAGAAATTCAATTTGAGAAATTCTTTTTCTAACATGTTTGTTTTCATGCTTATAAACATTTCACAAAGTTTCATCAAGTTTGGAATTGATTTGTTATGTTAAATGGAATTTACAAAATCAAGTTTATGTTCGTGTATGTTCTTACAAAACAGATGGTTTTCACAAATGGGAAGTGATATTTAAGAAATTCTTTCTCTAACATGTTTATCTACATGTTTAGAAACTTCTCTCAAATTTTTACCATTTTTGGAGTTGTTTTGCTGTGCCCAATTGATTTTACAAAATCGTGTATATCAGCAGATTTTTAGAAACTGTATATCTATGTTCAAACATTTATTTCTCTCAACTGGGAAATGCTTTTTCAAAATTCTTTTTCTAAAATGTTATTATACATATCTAGAACCTTTCCTCAAAATTTCATAATTTTTAGAGTTGATTTACTATTTTTATTTGATTTTACAAAACTGGATACGCAGTGCTACAGTAACACGGTCGACCGCGAGTGTCACCGCGGTCGACCGAAAAATGTCCAGAGAGTATTTTTCGACCGTTATGAACAGTGCGGTCGACTGGGAATGGTTCCACGGTCGACCGCGCAACTAGCCGTTGTACAGTAACGGCTAGTTCTGTTTTTTGTTTATTTTAATATTTTTGGGGTGTTTTTATTGGTTTTTGGGGTTGTTTCATGAGCCTATATACACCCCATGCCCTCATACCTCTAAGATAACTTAAAAAATATTTTAAACAAGTTTAAAGAGTTTTAAATAAGGGTTTAAGTTTGTTTAATATTTGTTTAGAAGCTTTTAAGCAATTGAGTGTTTGAGTTTGTGAATTCAATTCCACAAGAGCTTGAGGAGATCATCTATTGGAGTTTGAGCAATCAACTATTCTCCCTCCATCTCTTGTCATCTATTGAGAAGTTTTCTAAACTCTTTTCTAGCTTTATATTTATTTGTTTGATTATCATCTTATTAAAGCTAGATTTATTTGAGTTTAGTTTGTTTATTAAATCTCATTGTTACCACACCCACTTGAGCTTATTGTATTTGCATATATAGTATATTAGGGTTGTGAGAGATTGTAACATTAAGTTGTGCTTAATTGAGTTCTCATCTATTGTAGAGAACAAATTTATATTTGTTACATTGTGAGTGTTGTAAGGTTTTCGGTGAGCTAGAAAACCGAGTGTGTTGTGAAGTTTTCGGTGAACTAGAAAACCGAGTGTGAGGAGTGAACGTTGATCGGTGAGCATTGAAAACCGACACTGTGAGGTGTAAACGTTATTCGGGTGAGCGTAGAAAACCCGGTTGTGATAGTGGATTTCTCACCGAGAGTAGGAAGCGGAGACGTAGGACGGAAGGTCCGAACTCCGTGATCATTTGAGTGTGTTTGAGTTTGTCATTGGCGCATTTGCTTTGCATTTATCTTATATCGCCAATTGTGCATTGATCATTTATTTCATCCACTGTGTAGTTCATATTGTTTACCCTTGTGTTAGTTTACATATCCTTGCATATATCATATTGTATATCTCTTTGGTAGGATATATCACCTTGTGTTAGTTTTATATCCTTGCACATACATTGCCTATATCTCTTTGTTAGGATATATCTTATTGTTCATATTGCTTATCCTAGCTTACATATCTTGTTATATTTAATACTTGCTAGGATAACTTGTTAATTAATTTTAATTGGTATTTAAATCGGATTAGATTAGCATAAGACCCTAATCACCCCCCCTCTAGGGTCTAACATCCCCTTCTCCTCTATCGTAAACATTAATCATTAGTTTGTAATAAGTCACTCTTATAAATACAAATGACCCCTCGAACAGGAAGTCAATTTTTACACCCGATAATGATCTACACTAATTAGGAGACCATACATACTAGCTCGTATGAGGACGTACAATCCTTTATCAGCCAACTCATTGCCCCAACGGCTAAGTACGTAGCTCGTCAGTCCTGCCCACCATCTGTCAGTCGAAGAATGGACCCAGTCATAGCACCGATGCTTCTTAACCGGTAGCTCTCTTCCTAATCGAGCTAAGTGGTTCTTCATAGTATTCACCTTCACCATCAATTCATTCTGCGGCAAGCTTTCATGATCCAGTATCCCAGGATGAAGCCCTCAGATAGAATTCCTATCACTAGAACCAGGAATCTTAGCACCATTGAATCCGCAATGAATGCGTTTCATGATCTTCCGTCAGCCGCCAAGACATTTCTCGGGTCACCGCTAAATTTCTAAGTTATATGAGGGAATAGTGCCAAGGAATAGGAGGTAAGAACTGAAATACTCCATTATGCTTGTTCAACCATTACTCTGAGCTGCATGAGAGTTTTGCACGATCCTCGACAGAGTCGTCGAACAGATAATGGGGCTTCCTTAAATGTTCATTCAAATCCTGATACTTGATCAAGGGTATGTCAGTAATCAACTGACGCAGAATACAACGATCCCCTTGCTGCACGAGATCAGGGACATCCTCTGGACAATCAGTGTTAAATTGAGGAGACTCTATAATAGGAGAACTCCCGTCAAAAGAAGCATAGACAGTGCCACTTCGACCGATCACTTCTTTATCGGAGAAGACCATGGATGGGAAATTGACTGAAAAAAAGGAAAATATATCCGTTGGAATGCAATTGAAGAATATTTCTAAAGGTAAAACAAGGGGTAGAACTCATCTCATAAACTCACAAGATAGAGTTACCACCTTATGATTGGCGAGATGATTTAAGTTGTACTACGCACGAAAGACAATGTACGTCGTCGTGTATGAACATTACGACGACATACCCTGCCTAACAAAGTGCGAGACAACATGAAATCACCCCTTTTGCCTTGAGATGTGTCTTGACCAAGCTAAATAACATATTTTTAGCATCAATCTCCATGAAGGAGGATACCGGTTCTTCCCGAATGCCTCGTAAAGGAGAGCAAACGAGGATCTACATGCAAAATTCACAAAATTCTAATTTTTGAATTAACAAAAGTTTAGAAAAATCACCTCCATATGAACCAATGGTGGGCTCCCCTCTCTCGACCGCCTGAGAGGTCGATCTACCACGGAGAACACAAGATCTCTTCGGTGATATGGTAAAAATATGATTTTTGATCAAAATCCTACAAAAAAGTTATAGTTTTGAGGTTAAAATCAACAAAATCATGAGAAATACCCAAGAAGTGACCCAAAGGCTCGGTTTCCATCAAGGATCATGAAAAATGCAAAGAAATGGGAGAAGGAGATCAAGCCTTGAGAGAAAGTGAAGAAACCCTAAGATCTTCGAGCAAGATCCGACGAAATCCAAAGATAGAGGAAGAGGAAAGGATTTGAGAACTCTTTTGAGAAGACCTGAGAAAGTTTTGAACTCAGAGGAGGCGACCAAACATGGAGAAAAAACTTTAAGCATCAGGTTTTATACAAACACGACGAACCCTATGTCAGTTCGCTTACAAGACAGATGTCGTTGTCTCGCTCTTCCGAGACAGCAATGCTGTCTCGTGCTTTCGAGATAGTCGACGCTGTCTCATGCTTCCAAGACAGTCGGTGATGTATCGTGCATCCAAGACAGTGTTGACTGTCTCACAAATGGGCCTGATTTGACATGCTCCCGATTGCGTTCGTGCAGCATTATCAACCAATTTTTAGTATATTTTGACACTCCGATGAGTATAAGAGTATAAACTGTATCTCCTTGAACCTCCAATGGGTACACGATGTTAAACTGATTCTCAAAAACTCTAAAGAGTATATGAGTATAAACTGATTCTCCCTGCTCTAACGCCTTAAGAGCCTAAACTGTGTGGACTCCAGTTAACGTACGAGTATAAACTGTGTTTTCATCATAACGGGAACCAACACCAGTCAACGCGTTAATAATTTTACCGAAACAAGGTGCAGATCAATCCTATGTCAAAGGATAGTCCTTGGGAGTTTAATCATGATTCAAACATGAACTCCTAACAAAGATGATCGGTTCAATGTTGATTCAATGATAAGAGCTAATTCAGCAATCAACACATCAGCTTCGATTGAAGATTTCGACAACGGTCAGGCGATAAATGCAGTACCAAAAGAATTTTAGCTATTCGATAAAATACTGAATAGACTGAAAGATAAATAAGTCAACAAATTGAAGCCCAAGTGTATCATATCCAAAGTATTTCAGCCTCCTCTATAAAAGAATGAGGCTGAAACATTTTAGAGGGGGTATCTGTAAACGTCAAAAATTACCTATAGATTATCACACATAGCTTAAGTTGAAAGGAAGGCGATAAATGTCATCATCTGAGTTACAAAGAACCATCCGAGGCCAAAGAACAACTAAGAAGCTAAATCAACAATGGGAATAACAATACAATAGCTCCTACAAATCAAGTAAAAGTTGACGTCTCAATAAACCGAGATGAGATGACAGTTCGAAGTCAAGATGAGATCAATGTCGGCTCGAGAGATGGTCTGAGATGAGACCGAGACGAGACGACGGTTTGATGTCGAGACGAGATCAATGTCGACTCGAGAGGCGGTCTGAGTCGAGATCGAGACGAGACGAGATCAATGCCGACCAGATGAGATGACAATTCCTATGTCGACTTGAATGGCGAACTGAGACGACACCGCATGTGTCGACTCGAAGGCTGATAAAAGTCGACATCTCAAAGTTCGAGACGAGACCTGAGACGAGACCCCCTCCATGCCGACTCGTAAGACGACAATAGTCGACTCGAATTCCGAGACAAGGTTCCCTTCGAGTCGACTCGAAGGGCGGTGTTAGTCGACACACCTTGAGTCGACTCGAAAGCTTCATATCTCGTCAGACGACTCCTAATATTGCAAGGAACTAATGGGAAGATTCAACAATCTTAGCGACGCTTTGACAAAAGTCAATGAATCTCTTCAACTCAAATGTCAACTAAGAAATGCCCAAGAAGCGCATCACACAAGTTTCGAGGCACAAAATGTGTCTCGGAAGCTATGAGACAACTCATAGTTTTCGAGACAGTTAACACTATCTCGGAAGTTATGAGACAACTCATACTTTTCGAGATAGTGGTGACTGTCTCGGAAACTAGAGTGGACTTTGCGACGGTTTTCTCAAGTTTTGTGCAATCTACGTGGCTTCATAACTGTTGGGAATCATCCAAAATTGTGGGGGAGCCGTTATAAGCGAATATCATGCCCATAACCATAGGAATAATGACAATTAAACGTGGTGGGAGCGGTTATGAAACTGCTAGAAGTAAGCATGCTTCCGAGACAGTTGTGACTGTATCGGAAATAGGAGTCCTTCGACATGATTCTTTTTCAGCTTCAACCTTTAGTTACAGTCTCTAGGGGTTATAAATAACCCCTACCACCTATATGCACGAGGACGAAGGGGGACAGAGCATACCAGAGCAAGGAGAGGCATAGACTTGAGGATTTTGTGCATTCTAAGCAAGAGGCAAGGAGAGTTTTCATCACGTGCAAGCCTTTTCAGAGTTCTTGTGATTCCTCGAGATCTAAGCTTTGACTGGATCTTGGGAAGAGTGTTTTACCTTACTTTGCTAAGATATTCACTTTTGTTCTTGTTTCTAAAACAAAACATCGACCTTAAGACTTCTTCACGATTCAACTTGGATTTGTGATTCGGTCGTCCACAGGCTAACGCACCATGCAAGCAGCGAACGATAAATGTTCCTACGTGTGTTTCTAGGGAGCACTTGTAATCTTGTTTTGTTGTAAATAGTAGTTTTATAAAGCATAAAGGCTCACTCTTTTGTATTCATTATAATCGATAAACAGTTATAATGAATTCTATCAATAAATTTTGTTCCCGATGCAAACAACAACCTATGATTTTTTTGCCATTTATAGTCATTTTGACCCGTTGGTAAATAGTTTCTCATGGGCAAAATTCACAATTTCATGAGCGATAATTCATAATGTTTTGGTAGGTTTTGACTATTGGCCATTATATTTGTAGAGACCAAGATTTATGATTTTATGATTTATAACCCATGATTTTTTTTCTATTTTTTATCATTCAAACTGATCGGCAAATAATTTTGCAGAGACCAAAATTCGAGATTTCGTGAGCAATAACCTACGCTTTTTGGCCATTTTTACTCATTTAAATCCTTTGGCAAATAATTATATGAAGGCCAGAATTCATGAATTTTAGAGCTCTTACCTACTATTTTATAGACACTTTTAGTCATTTCAACCTGTTGACAAATAATTTCGTGGATGGCGAAATTCACTATTTAGTGAGCTATAGCCATAATTTTTTACCATTTTTAGTTATTCTGACCCATTGACAAATAATTTTATGAATGCCCAAATTTACAATTTCAAGCGCTATATAACCTATGATTTTTTGCCATTTTGCATTTGGACCAGTTGGCAATAGTTTTATGGAGGCTAAATTCATGATTTTGTGAGATATAACTCATGATTTTTGCCTACTTTTAGTTGTATCGACTAGTTCACAAATAATTTCATGAAAAAAAAATTCGCAATTTCATCAGTTGTAACCTTGATTGTTGCCCATTTTTGGTCATTTTAACAAATTATTAATTCCACCGAGGTCAAAATTCACGATTTTATGAGCTATAACCTAATTTTTTTGCCATTTTAGTCGTATTGAGTCTATTGACCCTTTGGAATATATTTCTGTGGAGGCTAAAATTGAAGATTGTGTGAGTTATAACCCAGGATTTTTGGCCATTTTTATTCATTTCGAAGAGCTAGCAAATAATTTCGCAGAACCTACAATTGAAGATTTCACGAGCTATAGCCCATGAATTTTTGCTGTTATACGTCGTTTCGACCCATTGGTAAATAATTTTGTGCAGGCTTGTAGGCAATAAAAATTGCCTTTAATCCTTATCAGAGAAGTTCAGAACAAAACTGTTAAAACCTCACCCAAAATAGCAAAAAGGGGAAAAACACTGATAAAAAGGGGAAAACGCAGATATCTCACAAACCGTAAGGAATTTGGCGAAATAGAGGAAGCGAACCGAAGCCTTCGGCCTGATTCGGATGGCTCCGTCTCGTCGAGATAGGCGATTTTCATATATAATTCGTCCAATTCCGACTTACGGTTTGAAAGTGTAATACCCCAACCCTTGAGAGGGTGATGTGATTAGTATTGATAGATTTGATTGGAATACTCATACCACCAAGATGCATCTTCTTTTCGGAAACCCAACTCCTAGAAACTCCAAAGTTAAGCGTGCTTGGCCTGGAGAAATTCTAGGATGGGTGACCCCCTGGGAAGTTTTCCAGGAAGCACGTGAGTGAGGACAAAACGTGCTGAAAAGACATGTGGTGGTTTGTGAGGCCAGTCCATCAGATCTAATAGCGCACCGACTCTGGGATTCCGGGGCGGGGCGTTACAAATGGTATCAGAGCAAAGCCAACCGGAATTGTGAGAGCTAAGTGCTATACGGCGCAAAGTGCTACGTCGAGAGGGCGGGAGCCACCTCTTGAGGCCGTAGGAGCCACCTCTAGAATCTCACACGGATGGTACGGTCTTGGATGATATGATTTGGCGCAACGAGGACGTTGCGAGTTTAAGTGGGGGAGTTTGTAATACCCCAACCCTTAAGAGGGTGATGTGATTAGTATTGATAGATTTGATTGGAATACTCATA
>BQKN01000939.1:447708-481253 GCA_022839385.1 Asparagus kiusianus | reverse complement strand
AGATCTAATAGCGCACCGACTCCGGGATTCCGGGGCGGGGCGTTACAGAAAGTTACGGCCTATTCTTCAATCCATGCTCAGGAGCTCGCCTGCAGCTCGAATTTCGCCTGCAGACCCAAGTCTGCCTGCAGTCCCAAGTCTGCCTGCAGTCCCAAGTCTGCCTGCAGTCCCCAGCTTCGCCTGTAGTCCCAAATCCGCCTGCAGACCTAAGTTTGCCTGCAGACTCAAGATCGCCTGCAGCCCCAAATCCGCCTGCAGACCCAAGTTTGCCTGCAGTCCTAAATCCGCCTGCAGACCCAAGTCTGCCTGCAGTCCCCAGCTTTGCCTGCACCTACAAATCTGCCTGCAGTCTCAAGATCACCTGCAGACCTAAGTCAAGCTGCAGACTCGTCAGCTCACTGTCAACTGCCCACTTGGAGTATGGGAACAGTTACATCAGTGGTCAAATCCCACAAATCAAGGGAGAAAGCCTGGCGCTCCTCACCTAGCAAGAATAGGGCGGCTGACAGGACCCCCTAAGTGGTCACACCCCGCAGCTAGGACGGTTGACAGGACCCCCTAAGTGGTCACATCCCACAGCTAGGGCGGCTGGCTCCCTCACCTCTACTAGTGGTCAAATCCCACAAATCAAGGGATGACACATGCCATCCCTTGCTTATTAAAACCCATCTTCAGCCAGCATGAAGGGGGGATTGGCTGTTGCTTATTCTGCTGGCTAATCTCCCAAAGGTGGAACCTGGACCTTTGCCAAAGGCTCCGTCATTTGAAGAGACTCGTCGGAACTCTCCGACTTGAGGCTCTCGGGTAGACTCGAACCCACTTACATCGGACCTTCTACTGCGTACTGAAGCTCCAGCAGCAACTTCGATCGGATCGTCCAAGGGAAGCAGACTCGGCACGAGCACCGAGCGAGGCGTCCTATCGCTGCCGAAGACCCCACGTTAAACAAGAAGGGCATTCCCTCCGCTTCTGTTGTAAACATTTTGATTATTAGTTTGTAATAAGTCATTCTTATAAATACAAACAAAATCTTCCTGTTTCCGGGAAAATCAAAAATTTACACCTACAAGGCTAAAATTCCTAATTTATTTAGCTATAACCCATAATTTTTAGTTATTTTTAGTCATTTTGAGTCATTGTCAAATAATTCCACAATGGTCGAATATCATGATTTTGCATGTTATAACCCATGATTTTTGGTTGTTTTTAATCGTTTTTACCACTCACCAAATAACATCACGGAGGCTAAAAATCATGATTCTTTAAGTTATAACCTATAATTTTTAGACATTTGTAGTCTTTTCAACCTGTTACAATTACGCGCAGGGTAAATTAAAGATTTCATAGCTATTATCCATGATTTTTTTGCTATTTTTTACTAGTTTTAACTTATTATCAAATAATTCTGTGGAGGCCGAAATAAACGATATCATAAGCTATAACTGACAATTTCGTGGATAATTTTAGCCATTTCGACCCATTGGAAAATATTTTCCTGGATGTTAATATTCACCATTTTCTGAACTGTAACCCACGATTTTTGCCCATTTTTAGCTATCTTTACTTGTTCGTCAAATGATTTTTCAGTGGCCAAAATTCATAATTTCATGAGCTGTAACCCCTAATTTTAACATTTTTTATTATTTTTACCTGTTGATAAATAGTGTAGAGGCCAAAATGCACGATTTTATGAGTTATAACACACAATTTTGGGAATTTTTAATCATTTTAACTTGTTGGTAAATAATGCCATGAAGGATAAAAATCACGATTTTGAGAGCTAACCTACAATTTGATGGGCATTTTTACTCGATTTAACCTATTGTCAAATAATTTTTCAGAGGCCAAACTTGACGATTTCATGAGCCACAACCCACGGTTTTCACCCATTTTCACTTGTTTCGACCCCTTGGCTAATAACTTTTTAGAGGTAAAATTTTATAATTTTGTAAACTATAACCCATGATTTATAGACATTTTTAGTCAATTCGATCGGTTGTTTTTAACCATTAGAAAAATATTTAAAAGCGGCCAAAATTCATAATTTCTTGAGCTATATACTCGATAATTGTTGTCCATTTTTAGTTGATTTGACCCATTGGCAAATAATCTTGCAGGATGCCAACTTTTATGATTTCATGAATCATAATCTATTGTTTTTTGTATTTTTAATCATTTTGATCTATTGATAAATAATTTTGCAGAGGCTAATATTCACGATTTCATGAGCTATAACACATTATTATTTGTCATCTTTAGTTGCTTTGACGTTGGGCAGAGGTCAAATTTCACGATTTCATGAGCTATAACCTACGATTTTTTTGCATATTTTAAGCCACTTAGATCAGTTGGCAAATAATTTTGTAGAGTAAAAAATTCATAATTTTTAGTCATTTTGACCATTTGGCACATAATTCTATGGAGTCAAAAAATCACGATTTCGTGGGCTATAACCTATAATTTTATGGCCATTTTTAACCATTTTGAGTCATTGGCAAATAATTTTTTAGAGGCTAAAATTCATAATTTCTTGATCTATAACCCAAG
Source organism: Asparagus kiusianus (assembly GCA_022839385.1). Classification (NCBI taxonomy): domain Eukaryota; kingdom Viridiplantae; phylum Streptophyta; class Magnoliopsida; order Asparagales; family Asparagaceae; genus Asparagus; species Asparagus kiusianus. Next base: position 478,706 of record BQKN01000939.1, on the reverse strand, counting down.
ATTTTTGGCCTCTTTTAGACTTTTTGACCTGCTAGCAAATAAGTCCAGGGAAGCCAAATCACGATATCATGGGCTATAACCCACGATTGTGGCTATTTTTAGTCATTTTGGCCCGTCAGCAAATAATTTTGTGGAGGCAGAAATTTAGGATTTTGTTAGTTATAACGCACGATTTTTGACAATTTGTATTTATTTTGACCAATAGGAAAATAATTTTTCGATGCCCAAGATTCACGACTTTATTAGCTATAGCCTACGACTTTTTATAATTTTTAGTCATTTGCACCAATTGGCATATAATTTTCTAGAGGCCACAATTAATATTATTTCATGAACTATAACCTATATTTTTTTGGCATTTTTAGTCTTTTCGAGCCATTGACAAATAATTTCACAGACGTCAAAAATCACGATTTTGTAAACTATAACCTATAATTTTTATAGAGGCTAAAATTCATGATTTTATGAGCTATAACCCTAATTTTTTTTTGCAATTTTCAGCCATTTGGATGTGCTACCAAATAATTCCATAGAGGCCAAATCACGATTTCATGAGCTATAGCCCATAATTTATGGTCATTTTTAGTCATTCTCACCAGTTGAAAAATAATTTCATAGAGTCCAAAATTTACCATTTCGTGAGCTATAGCCCATGATTTTTTACGATTTTTAGTCATTTGAACCAGTTGGCAAATAATTTTGTAGGGTTCCTAAGCTATAACCTATATTTTTTGCCCCTTTTTTGTTTTTACTTATTGGCCAATAATTTTGTGGAGGCCAAAATTCACGATTTGGTTAGCTATAGCCCATGATTTTTTTGCTTTTTTGGTCCATTTGGACCAGTTGGCAAATAACTTTGCTGAGGTCAAAATTCACAATTTCATGAGCTATAACGTACGTTTTATCAACATTTTTAGATATTTTGACCCATTAGCAAATAATTTCACGAATGCCAAAAACACAATTCATGAGCTATGACGCACATTTTATTAGCATTTTTAGTTATTTTGACCCGCTGGCAAATAGTTTCACGAACGCTAAAAATTAGGGGTTTTAGTCATTTTTAGTTGTTTCTTACATTAGCAGATAATTTTGTGGAGACTAAAATTCACGATTTTGGGATATAACCTACGATTTGTTTTACCATTTATAGTCATTTTGACCCGCTAGCATATAATTTCCCATGAGTAAAATTTACAATTTCATGAGCGATAACTCATAATGTTTTAGCAGGTTTTAACTATTGGCCATTATATTTATAGAGGCCAAGATTCACGATTTCATGATCTATAACCCATGATTTTTGCTATTTTTTATCATTCGGATCGATCGGTAAATAATTTTACAGAGACCAAAATTCAAGATTTTGTGAGCAAATAACCTACGATTTTTGGCCATTTTTACTCATTTAAATCATTTGACAAATAATTCTGTGAAGGCCAGAATTCATGAATTTTAAAGCTCTTGCCTACTATTTTATAGACACTTTTATTCTTTCAACCAATTGACAAATAATTTCGCGGATGTCGAAATTTACTATTTAGTGAGCTATAGCTATAATTTTTTTTATCCTTTTTAGTGTTCTGACCCATTGGCAATTAATTTTATGAATGCCCAAATTCACAATTTCATGCGCTATATAACCTGTGATTTTTTGCCATTCTTAAGCATCTGGACCAGTTGGCAATAGTTTCGTGGTGGCAAAATTCATGATTTTGTGATATATAATCCATTATTTTTTGCTACTTTTAGTTGGTTCGACCAATTCACAAATAATTTCATGAAAATTAAATTCGCAATTTCATGAGGTGTAACACATGATTTTTGCCCATTTTTGGTCATTTTAACAAATTATTAATTCCACGGAGGCCAAAATTCACGATTTTATGAGCTATAACCTAATTTTTTTGCCATTTTAATCATTTTGACCCTTTGGCATATATTTCTCTCGAGGCCAAATTTTAAGATTTTGTGAGCTATAATCCAGATTTTTTTTCCATTTTTAGTCATTTTGAAGAGCTAGCAAATAATTTCACGAAGCCTACAATTTATGATTTCATGAGCTATATAGCCCAAAAATTTTGGTTGTTATACGTCATTTCGACCTGTTGGTAAATAATTTTGTGGAGGCTAAAATTCTTAATTTATTGAGCTATAACCCATAATTTTTAGTCATTTTGTGCCATTGTAAAATAATTCCACAACGATCGAATATCATGATTTTGTATGTTATATCTCATGATTTTTGGTCATTTTCAGTCATTTTTACTATACACCAAATAACATCGCGGAGGCCAAAAATCACGATTCTTTAAGCTGTAGCCCATGATTTTTAGACATTTGTAGTCTTTTCAACCTGTTACAATTACACGCAGGGCAAATTAAAGATTTCAAAGGTATTATTCATGATTTTCCCCCTTTTTTTACTTGTTTTGACTCATTGTCAAATACTTCTATGGAGGCCGAAATAAACTATATCATGAGCTATAGCCCACGTTTTTTTGGTATTTTTAGTTATTTTGACCGATTGTCAAATAATTGAGAATTTTTGCATTTTTCAGTCATTTAGACCAGTTGACAAATAATTTTCGCAGAGATCAAAATAGACGATTTTATGAGTTATATCCCACAATTTTTGGGAATTTTTAATCACTTTGACTTGTTAGTAAATAATTCCGAGGAGGCTAAAAATCACGATTTTGAGAGCTAACCTACGATTTGATGGGCATTTTTTACTCATTTTAACCTATTGGCAAATAATTTTTCGGAGACCAAAATTAACGATTTCATGAGCTATAACCCACGGTTTTTACCCATTTTCACTTGTCTCAACTCATTGGCTAATAATTTTTTAGAGGCAAAAATTTATGATTTTGTGAGCTATAACCCATGATTTTGGATCATTTTTAGTCATTTCGATCTGTTGTTTTTACCCATTAGCAAATAATTTTATAGCGGCCAAAATTCTTGATTTCTTATGCTATATAGCCCATAATTGTTTTCCATTTTTAGTTGATTTGACCCATTGTCAAATAACCTTGCAGGAGGCCAAATTTCATTTTTTTTCATGAGTCATAATCCTTGGTATTTTGAATTTTTAATCATTACAACCCATTGGCAAATAATTTTTCAGAGACTAATATTCACGATTTCATGAGCCATATAATACAATTTTTTCCATCTTTAGTTGTTTTGACATTGGTCACTAATTTTGTGTAGGCCAAAATTCACGATTTCGTGAGCTATATAACCTATAATTTTTTGCCTTTTTTAGTCATTTGGATCAGTTGACAAATAATTTTGCAAAGTAAAAAATTCAAAATTTCATGATTTATAACCCACAATGTTTTGTCTTTTTTAGTCATTTTGACCTTTTGGCATATAATATCGTGGAGTCAAACAATCACGACTTTGTGAGCTATAACCTATAATTTTATGGTCACTTTTAGTTATTTTGAGTCATTGGCAAATAATTTTTAGAGGCAAAATTTCATGATTTCTTGATCTATAACCCACAATTTTTACCTTTTTTAGTATTTTTGACCTGCTAGCAAATAAGTCCAGTGCGGTCAATTCACGATATCGTGAGCTATAACCCACGATTTATGGCTATTTTTAGTCGTTTCGGCCCATCAGCAAATAATTTTGTGGAGGCACAGATTTAGAATTTTGTGAGCTATAATGCACGTTTTTTGACCATTTGTAGTTCTTTTGACCAATAGGCAAATAATTTTGTGATGCCCAAGCTTCACGACTTTGTTAGCTATAGCCCACGATTTTTTATAATTTTTCTGGAGGCCACAATGAATACTTCATGAACTATATAGGCATTTTAGTCCTTTTGAGCCATTGACAAATAATTTTGTGACGCCAAAATTCATGACTTTGTGAGCTATAACGTATAATTTTTGTATAGATTAAAATTCATAATTTTATGAGCTATAACCCTTAATTTTCTATAATTTTTTGTCATTTGAATGTGCTACCAAATAATTATATAGAGGCTAAATCATGATTTTATGAGCTATAACCCATAGTTTATGGTTATTTTTAGTCATTTTAACCAGTTGCCAAACAATTTCATAGAGTCTAAAGTTCATCATTTCGTGAGCTATAGCCCACAATTTTTTACCATCTTTTGTTGTTTTGACCCATTAGCAAATAATTTCACGGAGGCCAAAAATGACGATTTTATAAGTTATAACCCACAATTTTTAGCCATAACCCATGATTTTTACCCATTTTGGATGTTTCCACCCGTTCCCAAATAACTTCGTTGAGGCCAATTCAGGGTTTCCTATGCTGGAACCTATTTTTTAGCCATTTTTAGTTATTTTTGACCTCTTAGCCAATAATTTTGTTGTGGCCAAAATTTAGGATTTCGTGAACTAACACAAATTTGGCCATTCTTAGTTATTTTGACTTGTTAGCAAATAATTTTATAATAACTAAAATTCAAGACATCATGAGATATAACCCAAGATTTTTGGTTATTTTAGTCTCTTTGACTAATTGGCAAATAATTTCACAAAGGCCAAAACTTAAGATTGCGTAAGCTATAACTCACTATTTTTGGTCATTTTTAATTATTTCGAATAGTTGGCAAATAATTTCACAGAAGCCAAAATTCACGATTTTGTGAGTGGTAACCCATGATGTTTGGCCAAATTTAATTGTTTTGGGTCATTAGCAAATAATCTTGTAGGGGCCGAAGTTTATGTTTTCATGTGCTATGACCCACATTTTTTCGTCATTGTTAGTCATTTCAACTTGTTGGCAAATAATTTTGTGGAGGCCAAATTCACGATTATGAGTCATAACCCATAATTTTTGGCAATATTTAATCATTTCAGCCCGTTGGCAAATAATTTGTGATTACTCGATTCCTTGGAGGTCAAAACTCATGACTTTGTGAGCAACAACCTCAATTTTATGGGCATTACTAGTCATTTCTACCCATTGACAAATAATATTTTTGATACTAAAATTTATGATTTCATGAGCTATAACCGGCTATTTTTAGTTATTTTGATTTGCTACCAAATAAATTCGTGGTGGCCAAATCATGATTTTGTGAGTAATAACTCACAATTAATGGCTATTTTTAGTTGTTTGACCCTTGGCAAATAATTTCTCGAAGGCTAAAATTTCATCATTCCATGAGCTACAACCCATGATTTTGCTCATTTTTAGTTGTTTTGACATGTTCACCAAATAATTTCGCAGAGGACAAAGCTCATAATTTCATGAGCAATAACCCACAATTTTGCATTTTTTCCCGTTTTGACCTGCAGACAAATAACTCTGTGGAGGCTAAAATACACAATTTCTTGAGCTATAACCCAAGATTTTTTAAAAATTTTAGTCATTTTGACTTATGGACAAATAATTCCGTGGAGACTAAAAATCACGATTTTGAGCGCTAACTTGCACTTTGATGGGCATTTTCAGCCATTTTGTCCAGTTTGCAAATAATTTTGTAGAGGTCAAAATTCATAATTTCATAAGCTATAATGCATGATTTTTACCTATTTTTAGTTGTTTCAACCCATTGGCAAATAATATCGCAGATACCGAAATTTAGAATTTTGCGAGCACCCACGATATTTGGCCAATTTTAGATGTTTTGACCTGTTGGCCAATAATTTTTTGAGGCCGAAATTCATAATTTCGTGAGCTATAAGCCACGATTTGTGGTCATTTTTAGTCGTTTGGACCCGTTGACAAATAATCTCGCAGATGCCAAAATTTAAGATTTCATAAGCTATGTATGACCCGCGACTTGTAGCCATTTTTGTTTATTTAACATTGGCAAATACTTTCGTGAGATGTAACACATATATTTTTATTATTATTTTTAATCATTTCAACCCATTGGTAAATACTTTTATAAGGACTAAAATTCATGATTTCATAAATTGTATGTTCTCTTAGATGTATCTAGAGCTGTGCAAGCGAACCGGCTCGGCCTGGCCCAATCGGATTTCCAGATCCGGGGCAGGCCAAACCAGGCCGACCCAGATTTTCTTTTTTTATATTTTTTGCTAAAAATTAATTAAAACTTTAGATTAATCTTATTATATTTATATAAATATGTATTAGAAATATATGTAAGTATATATAAGCAAACATTAATGACAATATACACTTAAAAATATATATAAGTATGCATTAATGATCATATAATACCATAATTATATAAAAAAATTCACAACTTTAGATAATTTTATGAGCCTTGTCCGGGCCCGGGCCCGGGCCAGGTTCGGGCCTAGCCGGGTCGGAGCCATAAGCCCATTTGGACAGGGCTAGATATTTTTATAGTCATTCTTCATTAAATATAATTCTAGGCTTCCAATGCCTAGGATCGAACCATTTCAAGCTATTTTCTTTTATTTTCCCCTCAATAAGAACAATATCAAACTGTCGATGCTGTCCAATTTCCCAATTATTACACAAATTTAGATCCCTACACGGAAAATTCACATAGGAAGAATAAACAATAGTCTTTTTTAACTGAGGTATCGAAACATAACAATTAAGAAAGAACATACTACTGCAACATACACATAGAAAACCTTTGTTTTTACAATTAACAAAGGCGTCGGGCATTACCAGCTAGAGACATCAGCTTGCATTAAATATACTTGCTCTTCAATAAAACCTTTGTTTTAACAGCCCATCCTACAAGTAATTTAACAAGCCTGTGATTCTACATACAATTATGGGGCAACTGTTAAAACGGTTCTAAAACCAAGAAAAAGTTACACAAAAATACAACTTTGGAATACAAATAATAAATTAGAAGCAACAAAATTTGGTGTGGCATCGCCGTACTACATTACACGCTTTGCTTGAAATACAATAATAACCAGGATTCTCCAGCCTCATTTCCCAAGTTTCTTCTTCTTGTTTGATCGTGATTTATCATCACCTTTTCCTTTCCTTTTACTCTTGCTTTCCTTGGACCTTCCACGTTTATCCTCTTCAGACCGACTCGATTTTACACTGACGAGGCCACTCGCCGACACTTTAACGCCATTTTGGAGAGCCTTGTCGAAGTCGCCCTCTTTGTCATCAATAGCATATTGCTGGAGGGACTCAAGATCCAATGTACCGTCATTCTCAGCTTTCATCTTTTCCTGAACATAATTCTCAGCTTTCATCTTTTCCTGAACATAAATCCAGAGACAGACGATAAACATTAATAAAAGAGAGAGATAGTCTTAAATAAATGTCTAATGCTGACCATGACTTCTTTGGCTGCTTCATCTAGATCTTCATCCACTGATACACTGTGAGGAGCCATGGTAACCTGAGAGAATCGATGGAGAGGAAAAGGTTAAACAATTTTTCAAGGTTTTGCTCAAGCATTCTACTGTATGGATTCAACAATGGACTATTCACTACTTACTTCCTTTAACCGTGGAAGAGTGGATTCAATTTCCTTGGTTGTTACGGTGTGAAGATAATTGTAAAGTTTTTTCATCACTTTCCTAAATGATGACATTATTTGTTCCCCCTCTAACTTCATCTCTTTCTGAGAAATCAAAAGAGAAAGGAAATACAGTAAGTAGCATGTCATTAATGACCACATGACAATCATCAAAGTTAAATACCAGAATTATTGTGAACTAACCTTCATATAAGTAATGTCTCGGTTCTGCATACCCATGCAAAACAAGACGGAAGCTTGAACGGGAGATAATGTGACAGGAAGCTTCTCCTGGAAATACTCATGTGAAAGAATTGGCACAAGATCCAGAATCTACAAAATGAAGTACATTGAAGAATATGGAGATTAAACACAAAATCACAATTAGCTCTCGCAATCAGTAGTTCCGATTAAATTGGTAAGATGAGGCTTGCCAGTTAAATATTTCAAATTTATATCGATGGAAGAAGACGTCACTCATTTTCCATCCATAAAATTAATAGATAAAGCAACAAGGTATAAAATAACATTAATTTCTTTAGCATCTCAATTTCTTTTTACCATTGGGAAGTCGACACAACTGTTGGTGTATGCCTCCAAGCGCTTCATGTCATGTGGTGATATTACATTCAACAATGACTTTGAACTCTCATCCATGTTTTCATGCCCCGCAAAATCTATCTTTGATGACAAAACACTAATAGTAGAATAAAGTCAGCTTAACATCAACATGAAGGTCCTCTCAAATAATAAAAAATTAGGATTAAAAATAAATAAATAAAAACAAGTAAGGTACAAGGTTTGGCTGCTGGATAAGGATTGGCCTACTGACTAACCTCATTGCGAGCTTATAGTCGATTGACTGGAAGGCAGTGCCCAAAAGCCGTCTAAATCTTTTACTGAAATCTGGACAGCTCAAAAGCAAAACTTATTTCTACACCTAACTCGAATAGGTAAGAGCAAGCTAACATTAAGGTGTAGATCACTAACCTTGATAAAATGGTGTGAGAAATCCATATTGTCCAGATTCATCACCTTCAATCTCGCCTCTGTTCAATTGCCTCAATACCATGCATGAATGTTCACCAGTCACATTATTCTAGTAATAAATTAAAAGAATTAGAAATGAAGCTCCTAAAAGCACTTCATAGCTGAAGCTACTGAACAGCTGAGCAATTTTCACTAACCGGGACTTGACCAATGTAAAATGGGACAAAATTATGTTTCCTCCAAAAGCGAAAAAGCTCTCGGGTTAGTCCAAAGGAAACACCAATATAATGGAGTTTTTCCGGACGTCGCTCACGGAGATGAACAAGAAGAGGAGGAAGGTTTGCCTTGGGCATTATCTTCTCCTCCAACAACGAAACCTGCATGCATGAGCATAACATAATATCATTTAAACTTCTAGCATATAAATAGATCAGATAGATGGTAATTTATGCTAGCCATATCAAAAACCATAACAAATTTGTCATGTTGGACAACATATTGCAATTAGTGCTAGCCAAAAACCAATGTAAACTTGAAAAATTACAAAGCGCATAATAATTTTTAATAAGATGAAGTAATGAACTTGTTAATCTCACAATGCTACATAGAAACATAGACGAGAGATTCAATATTATATCTCATGAGCGCATGCATACTGCAGTAACCCAGCAACTAATTACAACGTATAGTACTGGTATGGTTTATTAGAACCACATCAAATAATTCAGTTTTAAGTTCATACCTTCTCTGCAGCTTCAGTAACTTTGACCTCGGGCTCCTCAATCGCTTCAGCGTCTTCCTCAGTAAAATCTGCCATTTGCCCTTCATAGTATCTGAATACATGTGGAGAATATAAAAAATTTTCTCGTCAATTCCTAAAAATAAGTATCTTATCAGATGTGAACAACATGCATACAAATAATATAATATGTGAACAACTGCACATATTACATATGTAACAGCTAGACATATTACATATGTAAAAGCTGCATATTTTGGTAACATGTATACAAATAATATAATATGTGAACAACTGCACATATTACACATGTAACAGCTGCACATATTACCTATGTCACACGGTACGGGTACCGGTGCTGGCAAAGTGTGGGTGCGACTACGCGACATGGCAAATATGTAATAGGTAGGATACAGGGACACACACATATATATATGTATATATATACATACGCGCGCGCGTGTGTGTATATATATGTATATATATACATACGCGCGCGCGTGTGTGTGTATATATATATGGGCTAAACTACCAAATTGGTATTTAAGAAAGACCTATTTTACCGCTTTGGTATTTAAAATATCTCCGATGATGTTTCAGTATTTAAAGTGAGTTTAAATCAGCGCATAGGTCCAAAATGTCATCGGCGTTAATTTTTCCGGCATGAAAATTTTTTCCCACCCCCTGACCTCTTAAAGTTTGTATTTTACCCCCTTCTTCACCTTCTTCTTCTCAAATCAAATTTCCTCTAGCCCTCCCTCCTTCAACCTCTCTTTCTCTCTCATTAATAAAGTCTCCTCCTTCTACCTCTTATCAACGGAGGCAAGCAGAGCGGGATGGCGCCGCCACAAGGCTTGGAGCCGGCAGGGTTGCGCTCCAAGAGGTATGTCGTGGTGCCGCTGCGGGAGATGGCCTCGACCGTGGAGGCGCCCGTAGGGCCGCCGCCGATGACGACGACCCGGAGGTTACTGAGAGAGGTCTCAGGAGGCTACGATTAGGATATTGGGTTTCGAGTATGGGGGTTTTGATGTAGTTGACGAGGGTTTGAGGGGGGCGAAGAGGAATGGGTTGGGGAGAGTTGTTGTTGCCATGGGTTAGCTTTCTCAAAACGCTCAAAGATGAAGGATGATTTTAACTAATGTCATTTGGTTTCGAATGCTATAGAGATGTCATCTTAGTTATTTCTCAATTGGCTCCATTAATGAGAGGTAGGAGGAGGAGGAGACTTTTTGACGAGAGAGAGAGGTTGAAGGAGGGAAGGCTAAAAGAAATTTGAATTTGAGAAGAAGGTGAAGAAGGGTGTGAAATACAAACTTTAAGAGGTCAAGGTGTGGGAAGAAATTTTCACGCCGGAAAAATTCACGCCGATAACATTTTGAACCTATGCGCCAACTTAAACTCACTTTAAATACCCAAACGCCATCGGAGATATTTTAAATACCAAAGCGGTAATATAAGTCTTTTTTAAATACCAATTTGGTGGTTATATATATATATATATATATATATATATATATATTAGTAATTTACATGTGATCAATGTTGTTTTTTTATTTACATGTTATGCAAAATAAAATATCTATAACATTTTTTTGTTTCATTTGTTATGTAGATTATACATTGGGAAACCACTTGTCTTTTAAGTAGACACCTAAACGATCATTTAAAATATACTTCTGAACCGGGTATTGGCTAAAATGAAGGCAACCCATGTCAAGCGAGTAGCAAGAAGCGGACATGAAATGTAAGATATATGTCCAAGAAGTATATGACGGATGTTTTAACCTAAAACATGAAGTATATAATTGAGTACATGTCTAAATAAATGCATGTACATTCAAGGAGTGTCAAAGGGGTTTCCAAGTCAGACACGGACACAGAGACCAAACGAAGTGTCGGGGTAACCTAGCAAGCCACAGAGACTTGAAGGGAACTGTTCCTTGACTGGGAGATAAAATCATGGCAGTACTCAGGATATACAATAGCTGCCAACAGCGGCGCTCACGTAGAACTCAGCATAAGGATTTACAAAAAAACAAACAGGGACAAGACAAGTGGCTTGTGATTGAGGTGTAAATCTAGAGTAGAGATTTGTGCATAACAAATACAGTGTGACATTCAAGTATAATATATATTGAAATAAATAAATATATAACAAAGCAAAGACAAGCTCTAAAAATGGGATATGTGTACAATTCTTTGTATTAGAGACATCTTGATTACTTAGGTGTTAAAACTTATACCTTAAATGGCACAAGAAATGGAAGATGAACACCCAAGTATGGGAAATGTACCAAAGTCCACTCCTATCAAAACTATTTTGAGACTACATACCCACCAATCAAAGAAATATGATAAAAGCATGATCGCAACCACAATCTATTGGAATTAAACTAAAGGCAGAATTCTTCCCTAGATGAAACAGTCATGAACTGGAGAAGATCAATAGGTTGCAACAACCAAGAGCATTGAGCAATCTCTCCATCAGCCGCACCGAAGCTCTACAAGCACATTATCCCTACCTTCATTTAGCTCGAAGAGATCATCAAATATCATGAATTTCTGCAGGATCTTACAGTACGGTTTTAAATTAATAGACTAATAGTTATGTCAGATAAGTACTCTTTTTAATGGGAAAAGTGAGGATGACTGAGTGTTTAGTAATACTAATTCAATGATAAGCACGTGGCTGTGATAATGCCATATCAAGCTCGTTCCATTCGTCACCTAAACTACTGTTGTAAAAGAGAAAAAGGCTTAGGTTCTTTTTAAACACTTAAATGATGCAACCAAAGCACATAAACAACCTTGTAAACACCAAAATGATGCACCCAATCCCTCCCTCCCTCTTCCTCTCTCTTCTGGCCATGGGAGACTTTTCTAGGTGAGGAAAGTGGCATCAATAATTACTCAAAGAGAATAAACACCCAGTTTACAGATTTAAACAAGCTATGGAAGCATTAAAGAGTGCTAGATCAAACAATTTCCTATTGAATTCACAAATGGCACAACAGTATTCAATACATACTCCTAACTACCAAGTAGCAACTATAAAGAAATAATCTAATTTGAACCGAAAATGAGAATACAAGAAGAGGTCAAAAAAGGAACCTTGTTAGAAGTTCCACTGCAGTTGAACCATAACCTAGCTGCAAGAGACCAAAACAACACATAAAATCCACAAACCAAAACGAACATGTGATGTGCAGGCAATTTTAAAGAAATTTACCCTCAAGGCACTTGGGTGCACAGCAATGCGCACAATTCTCACACCTGAAAGACTTGGAAATACTGCATCTTGGAATTGTTGGCAAAATTTCCAAGGTATCTGGTCACCGGAAGGTTGACGGCCCTCGCTTAAACTTTTTATTGCAGATTTTCTTGATATTTGCCCTTCAAGACAAACCTGCATGAATAATTAGAAACATGTCTGATATATACATATTCACGCTTTATAAAAAATCACTCGCGATATTTAAATATATAACTTGTTGCAAAAAGATACGATGTAGAGAGCAAGAAAAACTACATCCCGTAGGCAGGGACTAGTCCAGGATTATTCAGCTGGGGGCACTAACTGTCACGAATGAGCAAATAAAATAAAGCATGTTATCAATTAAACCATCTTTCATTTTGTTAGTTGTAAACAAAGTATCCTTCGTAAATTTAATGATTCATAGGCTCTAGTATAATTCAATTCAAGTATCCCGACAACTAGAAAACTCAATTTGAACGCTCGCCAATACGCTTTGATGATAATCTTTTTCACTTAGAACAACAATGCGCTTATATACATTCTCTAAAATCATAAACAGAATAGTATGACATGCCTAATAATCATTGGCGCGGTCATATATATTCTCTAAAAATGCCAAGTGTAACTTTTTTTGCGTTGTTTGTTCATTTTAAATTATCATAAAATAGTATTTTCTAATATCAGTCCTTTAAATCTTTAATATTTTGAAATTAGTCCCTAAAACTATTAAAATTGCTAATAGGTCCTTCAATTATTCTGACTTGTTTCGAGATTAGTTTATTAAATCATTAACTTTCACTATCGGGTCTCCCAGTTCTTATAAGCTGTTTTAACTTAATCCTCCCAATCAAGAAGAGCATAATAACCTATAGAAATTGGGGTATCTAATAGCAATTTCATTAATTTGAGGTACTAATTTCAAAAAATTAAAGACTTAAGGGACAAATATCGAACAAGTCATACCAAATATTATTATTTTTCAGAGGTATTATTCAAAAGAACCATGTAGCACATGAAACCAATCGAAAAGGCTGGGTCCCATGTTCTGAAAATGGCGTTTACCTTTTGGCTCATTGTTTTGAGATAAGTTTGACAAATTACAATTGTATTAAACTAAAAGAATAAACACCTTACTATAACCAGTTTATAACAAGTAATATAGCATAAGTTTCATGGGCATATATGAAATCAAAAATCCTTTTTTTTTTGGGTGGAGGGGGCGGTAGGGGTTGGGAGGCGTGTGGGGGGGGGGGGGGGGGGGGGGGGGCCCCCCCCCCCCCCCCCCGGCGCCGGGGCTGTCCTTGCCCGCCCCGCCTAGACTTGTCCCTCCTTGTAGGGAAACTTGGACTGGTGGTAGAGTTCTAGCTTGTATAGCATGGGAGAGAACACATCTCTCAGATCATGTGACACATATTTTCTTCCCCCTTAGGATAGAGGGCAAAAGCTTTCCACCTAACTCTTTCAAAGTGGTGATAGAAAGAATTTAGACTGTTGGTGGAGAGCCTGCTCAAGAGAGACATCATAAAACCAAGCTGCCTCAGCCAAAACTCTTGAGGAATGTGATCCACTATAAAGGGAGTGCATAGAAGATATTCACCTTGTTCACACAAGAAGAAGAATTAGAAGAATAAGGAGAACTAACACTACCTCTTGCAGATAAGCAGAAACATTCAAAAACCATAACTAGGTGGCAACAGAAGACTAGTAAAAGGAGCTTAATTCAATAAGCAACATGACTTCAGTATATCAGTTTTAAAAAGAGAATTGTTTGGGTGCTTGGATGTGTAAGCTGTTCAGCACATAGGTTTTATAGCTTGGCTGCACACTAAAATTCAACAAACGTTTTAGGGCTACGGTCAAAGTGGTTATAAGCCACATTTATGACTTATAAGCCACTGTTACATATTTGGCAAATGGCTTAGTTTTATATGCCACGAAAAAAAAAGGCAGCCCACCCTAAATTATTTTTTTTGCTTATAAGCCATAAAGTTTGACTAAGTAAATGACCAGTATGCCCCTTATCATTTTACAAAATTCCAAGTTTGACCAATATGTTTAAATTTAGAGCCACATCCTTTTTGGTTATTTTGACTACAATGATGGATTCTAATCCACCAATTTGCCAAACACTCTCGTATTAAAAGTGGATTATAATCCATCTTTTTTACCAAACCTTGGCTTATAAGCCACTTGAATTATAATCCACACATGGATTATAAGCGAAATAACTTAAAGCTAAGTTCCCAAACATGCCCTTAAATATATGTCAATTATGTTCCAATAGTCCAATTCTAACCTTGCTACCTATACCTTAGTAGCTCCCCCTTCCTCTCTTTTCACTCATTCAACTTGATCACCTCCTAAACCTTAATAAACTAACACAACCCATTCCCACTAAAAAAAACTACTAAATGATATGTGAATTGAATGAATGAAATGAATGACCACATTACATTCAAGAATCAAAACTACTAAAAGATATGCAAATTAAATACATGGTGATATGTGAGATATAAGAAAATACATTTTTACCTGAATGACACAGAGAATATCTGGAAGGTGATTTTTTGACTCATCAACTGGCCCTGCATACATAAAGATTCTAATAGGTTTACCCTGACAAAAAAAAACCTATGAAGAACATGAGGAAAAGAACAAAAAACAAAGTTCATATAGAACTATACCAAGCAACACAAATAAGTGATGTGATGGCGCATCAGCCATCAATTGTAAGTCATTGGGCGAATTTTTGTAGTGTGAAGCAACATAAAGGGCCATCATTCGCTGCAGAAAGCAGTAGAACACAAAGGATTATATGAAATTAGTGATAGAAACGGGATGCATGTGTGTTAGACTACAAGCTAATGCTGAACCCAGTCCAAAAGTGCAAATAGGAAAGTTATGGATAGAGTAAAATATAATAATAAATATAAAAGGTGCTTACTACAGAAAGAAAAATCTATAGAACTATACCTGTAAAAAGATTTCACTCTCTTTATGGTAGGAGAAAAGAGTATCCCGATTAACATAATAGAGGTCACATTCACTAGGATGTGGTAGTCTGTCATGGAGAAAGTTAAGATTAATTCAATTGAATAACACAGATGACAGACATTATTCCACCTCAAAATTTCCCACCTGCTAATATTTGGGATGTAGCTCGCAACATCCAAGCAAAGTAGACCATTGAGCCAAGATTCAATTGGATCGCCAGAAGCATATCGGATAGATTCGTTCAATTCTATCTTCTTGAATAATCTGCCTATTGTACAAATAATCAAGCAAACTTTCTCAATTTAAAATACAAGCACTTGAAATTTGTTACACATGATTAATGTGAATATTGTGATTCCCGAGGAAACTACAGATGAAGAAAATAAACAGCTCTTACCAGAATGTGGGCCTTCTGGACTCTGAGCAGAAATTTGACTTTGTGTTTCTAATTGTTGAAGAAGTTTCAACGACAATGAACGCCCAGTGCCTTCATAGCTTTCCAAAGATAAAATATGAGGAGATAGGGTGAACATTAATATCTACTAGATCTGAGCACTTTTAAACATAAGTAACTACATAGATAAATTTAGGTCATTATTTGGGGGGGTGGAGGGGGGCTACCATATGAATCATTTCAGTCCCCATTATAACATCATAAATAAGAAGGATCAAAAAAATCAAGCGAAGAAAGCTCTTAAGCTCTTACCCATTGACAGTTGATGAGAGAAAGACCAGATAAGGTCCAAGCAAGGACTTCACAACTGGTAGGGGAATTGCTGCAGCTTCATCAATAACTAGAAGCTCAACTTGAGAGAGCTTACCATGATCGTGAGGCCTTAAATACTGTTAATAAGAAACAATAATAATAAACATCACAGGTGAGTTGATCATTTGAATATGATTGATGAAATATTGGTCAAATAGTGTAAGAATAAAGAATCAACATCTTTCATCCACAGTAAGAATCACTAATAGCTGAAAGACAGAAAACTACCAGAAATTATAAGCAAATACGCAAATGGTACTGAAGAACGGATGAAATATAGTTTGCAAGAAATGTCTGTTAGGAAACTGATATGAGTTATTTGCTATGTCACCTGGGCACTTCAAAGCAGAAGTTGTACCCGTACCCGACACAGACCCGCACCAGTAACAAAACTTCTTGGACACTACTTGAATATATGCATACTTCAGGCGTATAGTCAATTATATAATACATGTTTTAATTTAAAACAACCCTCATACACTTCTTGGACATATATTCTACATTTCACATCTATTTCTTATATATTGATCTTTTGTAAATGAAAAAAATATTAGTCTTACGTATATTATAAATCTTAAGATATATATATATATATATATATATATATAGCCGTGTCCCCACACACCTCTTTTACAAATTTGTCGTGACCTGTACCCATACCCATACCCACGCCCATGCAGCTAAGGTATTTGATTAGCTACTACAGAATGATAAAATGATTAATCAATGTCAGCAGAAAAACGCTGTGAGACAAGAAACTTCAGGTATCAGTTAAGTGCTGAACCAAGTGATAACTCATAACTCAGATCATAATCAAAATACGGCAAAATCAGACCTTATGAATCCAATATTGATGGAAGAGATTACATTTGTCTACCTTGGTTATCAATGTTAATCTATCCTGATCACACCCAACAAATTGCAGGACAGCAGGAAGAACCAAGAGATTTTTTATACCGGTGGCTGTAATAGAAAACATTCACAGTGCCGAGACAAGTCAAAAAGCAATGTGCACGCGTTTCAAGTGATGGGTCTATTCATATTATCTTGCTTGTTACAAAATGAATACAATCACTTGGTTTCAAAAGGATATGAGAAGGTTTACATGAATAAAATAGCATCATAACAAATTTAGGTTTTGTTTGTTGAAATTATACCCAGTATATTAGTCAGGTCCATTGAAGAAGAAAAAGACTGGAATATGGTGGTGGGTGATTACAGGTGAAAGTGCAAATAAATCAGGACTTTCCAAGGTTATATATGACACTTGCTTTTAAGTGATGATAAAAGGAAGACACTGTTTGCCTACCATAAATTTCATAATAGCAAACATTATAGGGACGAGATTTATTAGAGAGAGAACAGATTTAAGCAGATTGCGGAAAAACAATATTATAATTCTTTCATAACTTTCCGTTCTGATCCACACCTTTACTGTTGCAAACTTGCAATGCACCTAGCTACAAATTAACTCTGAGTTACATATGCGAAATGAATCTTCACTAATAATATTCTAATTTCCTATTGCACTGGTCATAAAATTGTATATCAACTGTTAGAACAAAAGTTCCACATACTTGAATTGTCTGACGATGTTGTTTGTAGATATTAATCTGAACAATTGCTTTCTTGAATTCAGGATCAGTGCTCCGCACCAAATCATATTGCAAATGTTCCTGCAAGTAATAAAATTCATTATATTTATAAATATAGGAGATAATGTTGATAAAAACAAAATTATGCGGCATATCTTTGAGACAAAAAGAGCATAAGCTGAAAATGAAAAGATGAACTTGACAAACAAAATAGAGTTATCGAAATTTTTTCTCAGGCTCATAACATGGACATGTCTGAAAAAATGATCCCTAGTGCATTAATATATTAACTCACGCGTGCCATAGGATATAATCCGACCATTATGGTATTAAGTTACCCATCAAAACATTCAAACTAATCCCATTCAATTTTTGTTTTGAAATTGCAATTTGCAAATATTTTCCATAGTACTTTTTTTGTGTATAAGTATTGAAATATTGGAATGCCGTAGGGGATCAATTTTTTCCCAAAAAAGTGTCGTATGCAGGTCATAATCGTCAAGATAAAAACAGAAGCAAAGGAAGAGCAACTCAATGGCAGGTGAAGTGAATAATGTGTTTGTCGGATATCCTTCCATGGACTAATGAGTTTACTAAATGAGCAAACTAAATTATTAGTTAAGAGGAAGTAAAATGAATAATGACTGGGGAATAATAAAATTGGCAAATATCAAATGAGAAGAACAATGTACCTTATACTCCAACGAATTCAATCCTTTGCAGACAAACTCAAATAGAGTTTTAAGATTCTCGGGGCTTGGTGCAGTGACAAATATGTTTGAATACCTGGAGAAGGTATCTGGCATCTTAGGACTCAAAAAATACACAGTCAAGTAAAAACATGTCCAATGGTGCCCAGTTCAGAATTCTACCCTGCAGCAACAGCCCCTGCAACAGCAAGACCCAGTGCAGCTGATTTTCCACGTCCCCGAGCAGCAATCAGGGCAACAGTACTTCTTAATGTTTTATCTAGAACTGCATCAAGAAAAGTGATGACAGCTTTTCCCTGAAATAAACAAATCGATTACTAGCTTACCCATGATAATTCTACAATCAACTAGTTGACATATGATATTAAGGATTCACAAAGTTTCAGCATGAACCTGATCCATTGTACAACACTTCCCAATCAGAGGGCCAACAGGAAAATCATCGTGAAATTGCTCTTTCAAGCTCTTCAGTTCACGTTCCCTTTCAGATAGCCCCTCCGGATCCTTAAGAAATGAACATAAGTTCATAAATGCATAAAAAAGGTTAACTATTATAACAAAACAAAAACAAAAAAAAAGAAAAAAAAAAAGATAAGGAATAAAGCAACAAATGTATCCTAAACTCAGCGACAAAATATTTCGTATAAGTACCAGTACAATTAAAAAATCAAATGGGATACAAACTCAACAACAGTACAACATAACTGCACACTTAAGAAAGTTACCTCTGTGACTGCAATGGGTTCGATATTTCTTATGTGAGAAGATATTGGTAAAATGTTCAGTTCATCATCCATTACAACGCATGCCTTGCATGATGCAATAGATAGCAAAAAGCGTTCATTAAATCGTGCAGTAGGCTGGGAATGAGACTCTGTCCGGAACCTTTCATGCACATCCTGAAACCAAGAAAAGTAGAAGTGATGCAGTTTGTAGCTTGTACTGCTTGTAAATCAGTACTACGACGAACATCAAAGCCTCACACCCAATGTAGGTAATAAATATATGAAGCACAAATTCTCACACACGAGAGGTACGGCTTGTCATATAAACAGTACATTAACACAAATAGCAAAACTAAAACATGCAAACTAAAGCTTGAGGCAAAGACTAGCTAAAGCATAAGCATCAAAGCAGTTATGATTTAGCTTGTAAATAAAGTAATCAGTAAAAACGACACATACCATGACCAATGTATAAAGATTAGTAAGTGATGATAAGGAGCGGAGCAACAAGACTACTAAGCCACCTCCCTCCACGGTCTCAATAGTTCTGGCGAGGAGATTAGGATTCAATGCTTCAAAATCCTACAATAGCAATATCATCCTCGTCAAAGATACAGTGGAACTATATAACGACAAAAATGTTGACAAAGAGAGCAAACCTGTAAGATGCACATGCCAAATGTATTTCCAAGAACTCTTTCTGAGTCCTTGTACAAACAATAAGTTATGTTTCCGCTTTCGACAAAAAGTGAAAAGGGGTCCACTTTTTCGGGGTCCAGTAATCCCTTTTGCATCATCTTCTTTACTTGTTTTGCACGTTTTTTCTTGTGACTGAAATAAGAAACTCCTTCATTCAGCTTAAAAGCGATTTATTACAAAACAGATTTAGATAAAAGGTTCGCTAAATGGCATAAGTGATCTAAAAGGAACAACGGTTGGGAACTATAGAGTAACTTCATGAAGATTTATGGGCAGTAATGTTACAGGGTAAAAACGAAAAAATCAAAAGCATTCCATCTTAAAGCTTGGTTCTAAGCTCGTGAGTGATGTCATCCACAATATATATTTTAAAGTTCACACCCAATGCCATAGGATTGCTTAGTTACACAATAGAGAGTTATAGCAAGATGCCCAATTGAACTGTGGTAATCTACCATTCAGGCAATGTTTTAAAAAGCCTCGGCCTAGCCCGCCTAGGCCTAGGCAGTACCTAAGCCGCTCGCCTAGCACCTTGCCGGTACCTAGGCTTTGGAAGCATTTAGGAGCGTGGCCTGCATATGTGGACTGCACCCTTTAGGCATTAATTGTGATTTCCTCCACTGCAACCTCCATGTCCTCCAACCTCCTCGAAACTCCTCCAGCCTCCAACTATGAACACCTCCTCCAACCTTAAGCAAAACGTCCTCCACCACCAGTTAAACGAAGATGGAAATCCATCTAGGTGCCAGTCCAACGCTCTATGATATTGGCACTTACTATCAATTATTATAATTAAAAAAATAAAACATAGGAAAACCCCATATGCCCCACCAAGGCTCCCTAGGCGCCTAGGCTCTATGTGTCGGGTCCAATGCCTAGGCCGCCAAAGTTTCTTCTGTATGGTTATTACTACTTTTATATACTGCGCAAAAATTTCTAACTTTCGTTTCAGAAATAAGAAATATAAAATTAGGGCACAAGAGCGCACCTGCTGAGTTCTAACTTCTCCTTATAGCACCACAACACAGTAGGCCGAGATTTCACCACTGATTTGCTCAGCATATAGTGGAGATTCACAATCTGTATACATCAAAACGTTCAGTGTCTTAATAAATGTACGAATTTGAAAGAACTAAGCAGAGATTGCATGTGACCTGATCTCGAGATTTATCGCCGACGATGACGAACATCGAGCGGTGCCTCAGCTTGACCCCGTTCTCGATTAGGGTTCGAATCCGATCGTCCACCTTCTTCCTCATTGTTGCTGATAGATTCGCTCTCCGATTCCAAAGGCTCTCGCTGTCTCCGTCCAAATGCTAGGGTTTTGGCGATGGCCGTCGAACGAAAATCGAGGGGCGAGGGTTTTAGAGATGGGAGGGAGGTTTTCATCGGAGGGTTGGCCCATATGCGGATCGGGTTTGTCGGGTTTAGAATATTGTTACCCGAACCAATGCAACCGGGCCCCAAATAAATGGATCGGGTCGCGGCCTTGTCTGGCTATACACCTTAACCCGGCCCTAAATATTTGACGGCTTCTTAAGGGGATGTGACTTGTCTGTTATTCAGTTCATACAATTTTCCAATGATTGTATGTATATGTTTCTCCGTGATGTTTGGAGACGTGCAAAGGATTCTTATCGGTTAAGACGTTTCATATTTATTATAGAGAAAGCAACGTTTCGACAAATATAGTTGTCAAATGAGTGACAAATGGAGTAGATGAACTTTTTTTCTCTCTCTTTTTTTTTCCTAACCTCTTAAATTTAGTTCCTCTAACCATCAGACAAAAACTCCGAAGTTACGGTGAAGACCAATGATTATAGTTTTATAATAATTCTAACATGTTCCTACAACATGGGTTGCTCTGATACCATCTTAAATTTAGTTCTTCTAACCATTAGACCAAAACTGCGAAGTTATGATGAAGATCATGGATTATAGTTTTATATTAATTCTAACACAACCTCATACTACATGAGTATGTGCATGGGGCTTATGTATTTAAGGCACTAAGTGGTCATCATTTTGTAACTAACAAAAAAAAACATTTTGGTGGCTTTTGATTTCTGCAATTTAAAGTTTAATAAAAGTTACACTGATAGATTGTAATTTATTTCGTCAAACCTAAATTATTTAAAAGCTTATAATTTCATTTTCCAAAAGCTATAAATTCTACGAGCCTTTTAAAAATGTAACTTAACAGGTAGTTTATTTGTGTATGTATATATCTTATTGTTGCATAAACTTTTGTATAATGAAGTTTTTAAATTTGACACTTCACTTCAGCATGGCAGTCAAATATTTAATTTATCTATTCCTTTATACAAATAGGAGGATCAGAGATTCACTGTAAACGCTACAGTAACATTTACTGTAGTAGTATTACTGTAGCTAACAATTAATAAAAATACTACTGCAGCGCACGGGTGTACTGTGGCATTTAAGCAGTACTGTAGCAGATCGGGATACTGTAGCACTTCAAAAAATTCAAATCATACCATCTTAAAAAAAGTCGGGATTACTGTAGAAAAAAAATACCGTGCTTTGCACGGACCACAAACTAGTTTCAATTCTATTTGAAAGTAAAATTGGTGAGGTTTAACCACTGATCTAATCTAATGATTAGTAGGGCTGGGCATATTCGGTTCGGTTCGATTTTAAGCCCAATCCGCATCCAATCCGAATTTTTCGGATTCTCAAAACTCTCATTCAGATCCAGATTTTTCCCCTTCATCCGAATATTCGGTCCAACCGAAATTCGGTTCAGTTCGGTTCGGTTTCGGTTTTGAATTTGCAAAGAGTTCTATCCAAAGACTTATGTTGTGAATTTGCAAGCTGGGCATTGTCCTCATGATGAGGTTCCTGAGCTCGCCAACAAAGCTTTATTAGACTGGTTATCATCTTTAGAATAAAGTTTTGAGTTGATATAATTACACAGAGAATTGAAGATTTAAAGATTTTGTTCATATAATACAACATGCTTATTTTTTGTAAGTATAATGTACATAACACATTTTGTGATTGATTTGAATCTTATGTAATTCTCAAGATCTTTTCTGCGAAATTTTTTAACTAAAGTTTAAGTTTATTTAATTACACAGGGGAGTGATGTTTTGTATGATATTGTTCATATAATGTAGCATATGCATCTTTTGTTAGTGCATCATGTGCATAACAAATTTTCTGGATTGATTTGAATCTTTACTTAGTTCTCAAGGATATTTTTCAGTGATATTGCTGCACTCATTGCTTGAAACTGCTCCTTGCGCCGTTTGAATCTATTGGATGATAACATGAAGTTTTGAGGTATAAGTTTAGTCTCTAAACCGCCCAACAGAATTCGGGTCGGGTTTTTTTTGGGCAGTTCAGGGGTTCAAACCGGATCCAAACCGATTTAATTCGGTTCGGACGGTTTAGAGACTTCTCCTCATCCATTTAATTCGGTTCGGTTAACCGATCTGTTTTTTCGGGCGGTGTTTTCGATTGAACCGGTTTTTTTCGGTTTTTGCCCACCCCTAATGATTAGCCAATTCCATCAATATTAAAGCGCTCGCAAACTTTTAGGTGCGGGCTGAGGAAGCAATCAATTAATAACCGAAACGCCACCGCGTATATTTAAAGCTAACCCCCCCACCCTCGTTCTCCTCTCTCTTTCATCAATTTTTTTCCCCCAAACTTTTGTCGTCCGTTCAAATTCCGTTAGGGTTTCGACGGTCGATCTCGATCCCAGATTTCATCATGAATCCCGAGTAGTAAGCTTCTCTACCGGATCTATTTACTCCGTTGATTTATTTTTTGGGGGGATTTTTTGCTGTCTAGGGTTAAGCTTTTGATTGGATTCTCCAACTTATGTCTAGTTCTCTCTGTTTGATCCTTTGAATTGTAGATTTAGCTCTTGTTCTCGCGATCTTGTGAAGTTTGGTCGTTAATTATAGTGCGTTAGATAGCTGATTTAACCAATCTCTGATGAAATAGTTGATTCGATTGTCAAAGATTGTGTAAGGTCTTGATTTTTTTTTTCCTCGTGATTATTAGGTAACCAGTATTTACTTAGTATCTTTCCTTGTTGCAAGTTTGATTAGACACGACTAGATTTCTCTTTCTTACTGTAACACTGTTAGCAAATATTTTTAATTTCAGTAGTATTTAGATGATTAGATAGAATGTTGGATGATATCGGGCAGTGGGGTGTCTATGAGTGAGTATATGACATGATTTGGAAAGATCATGAATGTTTTGGCAATATGATTGCGGTGGTATGCAGTGAATCTGATGGAAATCGATAAATAGTTGAGACGAGCTAGTTGCATTAACCCATTAGGTTGATTACCTTATCTGTTATACATAATTTCTAGTATTTTATGAATAATAATTCATGGCTATTCAAAATTTTGTTGTTAGGCCTTACTTGAAGAAAGATATAGTAGTTTATAATTAGCCTTCACGATCTTCACAAGTCCATATTCACCATTATAAAAGCTATTTCCACTCGGGATTTTAATTCTTCAACTGTATGTGACTTAAGTTTTTGCTAAGGATGGCTATCCCTTTCTTTAACTTTTGGAGCGAGTAGCTATCCACATGCATATTTGTGACAACAGTATACAAATATCTGTTTCATGCAAGCTTGAAATCTTTGATGAAAAGAGATTAGTATTCTTGGCGATTGGTATGAACTGACTCGACTCACTTTAATTCATGTTGGAGTTCCCATCTCCTCTCCCCACTTTATGGATTTTGAACAAAACTTAAGAGTGCATGAGAATTATTGCAGAAGGCCTTGTATGAAAGTGGTGGACTAGCGCAAGATAAGCACATGCTGTTTGGTTCCAAGGAGTTACATGTGTTTTCCCCCATCAGTTTTAAAAAGCTTGATTTGTAGGTTGATCCTCATATGCTCTGACCCTTCTGAAGAACTGTGTTTTAACTCCTTTTTCTCTGTTCTTATTCGTCCCTAGTTTCTAGTTCATTTTAAAATCACGTCTAACAACAATTTCATTCTAACTCCATGATAGTGTAAAGAACCCACCAATCTCTGCCTTGATCATTGTATGGTACCATAGGTGAATGATCTAGAGAATATCCTGGAATGGAATATGTTAATTTATTTGTCTCCCCTCCTGAATTATTGAGTTTGAGAAGCATAGGAAGGAAACATACATTTTTTTTAGTAAAGAGACCAATCTCTGCCTCAATCATTATATGGTACCATAGGTGAATGATCTTGACAATATCCTGGAATGGAATATGTTAATATATTTGTCTCCTGGATTATTGAGTTTGAGAAGCATTGGAAGGAAACATACCTTGTTTAGTAAAGAGACCAAGTGCCCTAGTACCTTACTCTTTCCTCTATCGAAGTAGAGCTAGCACTGTATATTTTTTAGCCAACACCAAGTGCTCTTATACCTTGATCTTTTATTATTCCAACAAGAGTTGACTATATATAGGTTGTTGATCAACTCATCTATTTATTTAATCAAATCATCTTCTTTCCCTGCTACAACATCAGTATAAATGCTAGAAAGTTCATATTTAATTTGCTTCCAAGACAGGTACTGATATCTTGAGGTGTCAGTATCTTGTGTTTTTTGTGACAACCAAAGCTTCATGCCATTCTTGAAAGGACCGTGGAAATGTACATTTTGTTGAGTTTATCTTTATTGATCTACTAAAAAGTTTCTTATTTGCAATATCAAGTAGCTGTATCCCTTTAACAAAGTAATTTTTGTTCTTCCCCTTGACATTGAGACGTTGTTGGATCTTGTTTTTATTTTCACTGGTCATCTTACTTGACCAAAAGATGTTGTACACAAATCAGTAAGAAAGCACACATTAGTATAAGGAAATAAACACTACTTCCCAACGATGTTTACAGCTCCTCTGTGGAGATGTGTACTGTAGACGAATCAGTAAGAAAGCACACATTAATATAAGGAAATAAACTCTGCTTCCCAACAATGTTTACGGCTTCTCTGTGAATATAACAATTAATTTTATTGTTGGAGACCTGTTTTTCAGACACTAATCTTAAACAAGATCAAGAAGTAGATGTAGAACCAATGTGACAAACTAAATAAGTTATGCTTCTTCAAACTTCTTTAATCCTTTATCAAATTGCTTCAGATGAGCCTACAGAGATACAGAGTCTATGGTCTGTGTCCAATGTGTTTTCTGTTCTTTTTGTTGCTCATTGGGCAACTGCAAATGGTGATATACAAGAAGCAGGTGTTATATGAGACTCTTGGCATGTGTGTTTATATCAAATGGCATATGGTTTTGCATTTGAAGTGGTGTTATCTTCTTGCTAGGAAACAAGCATATGATAACTAATGTAGTTTTCCTCTGCAGTGACTACCTCTTCAAGCTGTTGCTCATTGGTGATTCTGGGGTTGGCAAGTCATGCCTTCTTTTGAGATTTGCGGTAAAACGTCTATGAATATTACTTTCTTATTCATTTTTTGGCAAGTTTTATTCTACAAGTTCTTTTCTGGTTTATTTTCAATGCCATTGTTCTTATTATTGGCACCATACTTGGTGTACTGTAAGACTACCTTGCAAGCTATCTAGATTGGCATTATCTGATGGAAGTGTGGCATCAGAATTCAGAAAGATGTGTAATAGTGATTAACAACAACTGAAAGATGTGTTCTGATGATACATTAAGTAAATTATAACTATCGTATTGCTTTTTCATTGAAATAATTCCTCCTTCAAGCACAACAGAGCATGTGAAAGTAATGTATATGTGCTATGCAATTTTCGTATATCTATAACGCCTGGTTTGGTATGGGGGAATGAGTGGGAATGGAATGTCACTTCTCACTTCTCATTCCTCCCTACCAAACATGACCTCTTTTTGAAGTTGGAATGCCCATTTCCACTTCTCATTAATTCCCACTTTATGGGAGAATCAGCATTCCCAATGAAATGGCAGGGAATGGGCATTTCCACTTAAGTGGGAATCAGTAAAATACATAATTTCCAAATACATCCATTCTCACTTCATTCTGTAAATTTCTCCCAAATGTGAGAACAGAAATGAGCATTCCACTCACATTAATTCCCTTCCACTCCTTGCACCATGCCGTTCTTACTTCGCTCAATTCTCGCATACCAAACAAGGCGTAAGGGAATGATGATAGGTGTTCTGATTTTATTTTGACTGGGCTTTCTTGTCCACTCGAGATATTGGAAAAGTCAACTACAAAATGAAAGAGTAGAATATTATTTGATCAGGATGAATATACTGTATCAGTGTATCTACTAATTAAGTTTATTTACAGATGTAGAAAATTTGTTATAAGTGATTATACTTGATTTCTGCAGGACGATTCTTATTTGGAGAGCTATATCAGTACAATTGGTGTAGATTTTGTAAGTGAAATTACCTTGACCAAATCTTATGGGCTATCCTCCGTAATCACTGACAATGCTTAATTTCAAATTTGATTTGCCTTTCCAGAAAATCCGCACTGTGGAGCAGGATGGTAAAACTATAAAACTTCAAATAGTAAGTACAAAATCTATTGTTCTCTGTCAATAGTAAGTATCTGTCTCCCACTGTCTTCTTACCTATAAACCTTTGCGTGTCTAGTGGGATACTGCTGGTCAGGAGCGTTTCCGGACAATCACAAGTAGCTACTACCGTGGTGCTCATGGCATAATTGTAAAATCTGAACTTTATCATTCATTGCTAGTTCTTTCATTTCGGTTGAAGCTCTGAAAAAGGGGTGTATATATAACAATTTTTTATTTGGCAGGTCGTTTATGATGTGACTGATCAGGAAAGTTTCAACAATGTTAAGCAATGGCTGAACGAGATTGACCGCTATGCAAGTGACAATGTGAACAAACTTTTGGTGGGAAATAAATGTGATTTAACGGATAAGAGGGTAGTTTCTTATGAAGATGGGAAGGTAATTAATTACTTCTGAATCTATTCTCGTAAATGTGTTACATTGCAAAGGATTGACTTGTGCTAACCATTCCATATATTGCGACTTAGATATTTATCTCTAAAACTGTGAAGTTTTGCTCCTCTAAAGGCACTTGCAGAGGAGATTGGCATCCCTTTCCTGGAGACTAGTGCCAAAAATGCCACTAATGTCGAACAAGCATTCATGACTATGGCAGCAGAGATAAAGAATCGGTGAGTTTTTGTTTTCCTGGTTTGTACTATTCTCTCTTAAAGTATTCACCGCCCTTGAGATTAAAGTTTTGTTCAGAATTTTCTTTAATCATTATTCATGATGTTTGTTTTGAACTAATGCTCGATTTAGGGGCTGTTTCGTTCAATGTAACTATAGTTGTTATGCAAGTACCAGGTTTTGCTTTGGACTCAATGTTAAGAGTTGATTGCATTTGGAGTATAATCTTACCCCAATTTGTATATCAAAAATGTTGCAACTGTGAGTTACGTCCAAATCCATTTGCGCACAAGTCGTTTGCTGCGACTGGAGGCTGTTTTGCAATTGTAGTCGTACACGTATATATTGCCTTAATATAAAACTCTGCTTACTCTATTTTTTGATGAACGGCCATGACCTCACAATGCCTTGTTATATATCACTTGTAGGATGGCGAGTCAACCAGCTGCAAACACCACCAGACCCGCGACTGTGCAAATGAGAGGGCAGCCGGTCGGTCAGCAGAGCAGCTGCTGCTCTTAATTCTTACTTTTCTCAAGGAGTTGGTTTCTCCTGGAGATCAGATGACTCTGTCCTATGAAGGAAGAACACTGGCATTGAGCTTAATTGTTGATTAATTCAGCCTGTGTATATACTGATAACCATCGGAAAACTCTTCATGGTTTGTAGGTGTGAGCAGTAAGTAAATCAAAATGTTTGTGTGTGATCTGGGTAGGAATCTATCTATTCCCTTTAGACAGAATCCTGTAAGTTTGTTTCTGAAGTATTCGACACTTACAAATTTCATGGATCCAAGTTCATTTCATGCTGTGTTGTCGGTGTGATTTGATAGAGGGTGTATCAGACTGAGATGTTCTTCAAATATGTGGTCCCAATTAGTTGGGAGTAAATATTTTCTTTGTTGTAAGTTGGAGGTAACTGATGCGTTATTATACAAGCTACCAACTATGTTAGTGCAAGGAGGAAGGAACTGTTCTAGTAATAAATGAAAAGACAGTTTCAGAATGGAAATGTTTAGGATGAAGGATTTATGGCGTGAATGTTAGAACTGTGAGTTCATCCCTATTTGGTAAGGATGAATTTTTTGTTCAGATTAAATCTCAATAATTGGATGCCAGATAAAAGAGCCGACAAAAGAAGGATTATGATGTATAGTAACTCAATTTGTATCCACGTTTTTAATGAACAAATTATAAATTATCCATCCGTTAGAAAAACCAATATGAAAATGTAGAAATGAATTCGATTTATCATACACGCAACAAAAATGAATATGTTTCATTCAGGTTGTTTGAAATAAATTGTTAGGCTTGAAACTACTTCACTCAAATGAGTTCACATTACAATCTTAACCCACTACATTACATCATCGACAGATGAAGTCACTAATCATATATTAAGCAGCAAATCAACTACAGCAATCAAATATCCATTTGATTCGTAGGGCAATTCTTCATGTAATATATAAATGTAAGAATTTACATTATCTCAATCCATCGGAATATCCATTTGATTCGTAGGGCAATTCTTCATGTAATATATAAATGTAAGAATTTACATTATCTCAATCCATCGGATCTTCCCTCAATGTTAAAAGCAAGCCGATCGCTGACCTACGATATAAGAACCTGAAGATAAGAGAGCTATAGATAATACTTTTAGATACCAAGCATGTATTTATAAAAACATCCATCGGCATGAAAATATTCAACAAATCTCAAATTACACAAGAAAATCTCCAATAAGAGTAAAAGCTAAATAGAACTGACATTAACAGTCTCGACACCAATAAAAAAACAGCAAGTCTTCAAGCTAAGGAAACAAAAAGGGGCTATTAAGGGCCCTATCCCATCAGAAACTTGCATCTTAATTCTTAACAGCCTGTCTGTTCCTCTTCTTTGCACCAGACTTGGTAACCTTGAGACTCTTGTGAACCGCGCTGAGCCTCGCGAGGGCTGCCTTTGTCAGGTCTGGCCTGTAGTAATTGTCAGTCACCTACACAGCAGAAGTGGCGTAAAAATGTTTGCATCTGACAACTTGTAAACAAGGAAGAAAGCTGGGAAATAATCCACAAAGCTCACATTTTTTCACTTATCATTGAAGCACAAGAACATTAAGAGACATGCAAGGAAAATGCAAAGGGGAAGCACCGTCCTATTATAATGTTACTACAGCCATCTAAATGCAAGAAGGGGATCCCCTAAAAAAGAAACAACTAAGCCTTTTTAGAAATAGGGATTTTGATATAGGAATGATGTGTACAGGAAGACAACTGGTTTTCCAACATAAGTTGCCAAGAGACGAACTAAAGGTGAGGCCCATCCCACTACTCACATAAGAGGATCTCACAACTACCATTTTCTCAATGATTCATTTTCTTCATGCAAGCATTGTTTGGTTTGGTTGTCTATATTATACTACCGATCAATAGGGTAAAATGTAGCTGCTATAAATTCAAATCATAGATTTGGCTTTTCAACTGAAAATCAGTATTGTTGGATTTACCAATGCAATACTACCTTGTAATGTACTAAGGGCATTCCCCAATTATTTAACTAATTTAAAGCCATATTCTAACTTGTAAATAGATACCAAGAGAAGGTGGTGTTCACCAAAGGCCAAGGTCTAGTCTGCAATATTAGGATTCTAGGTATTAATATGAATATTTGATGATTTGAGGAGTGGACAAGATGCTCAGAAGCCAAGCGTAACAAGAATATTTCATTGAAGCCCCTGCTTTAAGAGAGGACTTCTTACATGTTAGCAGCTCATCATAGCAAAATTTCCTGGATTAAACTCATCTCAATGTTATTTTTTATGGTTACCACGTTATCAGTTGGAAAAGTATAGAATTAGTTATGCAAAGAAGATGCGCAAATGTGGATGCTCTAACCAACTCAAAATTTAGGTTTCAATTGGAAACATTAAAGTTTATAAGATTG
>BQKN01000939.1:430516-447698 GCA_022839385.1 Asparagus kiusianus | reverse complement strand
TCATCACAGCAAAGTTGTCTTGATATCAAAATTAAAAATAAATAAAACAAAGAGAGAAAGAAGTGTTCTTTAAATGCTTATGGGGTGGGCTAACAAGCTCAGAACCCAAGTGTAACAAGAATATTACATGGAAGACGAAATCTAACAAAGAGGTCTCCTTACGTGTTAGGAGCTCATCATGGCAAAGTTTTCTTGAGATCAACAATAAATGAACAAATAAAAACAAAGAGGAAAAAAAGGTGTTCTTAATTGCTTATGAGGCAGGCTAACTCAAGCAAAAGAAAAAAAACACTTAGAATTACGTCCTCAAGATTAATAAGTGAATCATAAATATAAATGTTTAGAATTGTATTGTCAAAATAGAACAACAAAGCTCAGAAGCCAAGCGTACCAAGAATAAGGTCTTTCTTAAGTGCTTTTGGGGAAGGCTAGCTCAAAAAGAAAAAAACCCGTGAGATTATGTTCTCAAGATTAATATGTGAATCATAAATATAAATGTTTAGAATTGTGTTGTCAACATAGGACAACAAAGCTCAGAAGCCAAGCGTAACAAGGATATTTCACGGAAGACCAAATCTAATGAAGTAGTCTTCTTACATGTTAGCAGCTCATCATAGAAAAGTTGTCCGGAGATCAACAACAAATTATAAATAGAACAAAGAGAGGTGTGTTATCTCAGGCGAAAGAGGGGGAACATTGAAGAGCAATAAGTAAAAACTCCCTACTCTGATAACAGATTTTATTTATGAAAGAACGTTCAAAAGAGACGATCCCTACACTCTTAGAAGAATAAAATGAGTAACTTTTTCAGATCATGGCATCTACTACTTCCATCATTTTCATCCTTATAAAGCTAAAACAAAAATGTAAATCTAGAATTAACAACAGCATAACCCACCTTCTAAAACCTAATTTTATATCTTATATCTCGCTACGGAAGTAGAAAATTGGAATTTTGGACAAGCAAACAATATCTACAAACACATGATGGATACATCAAATTACATCTAAATCATGATAAAGTATTCTAATTAAATATGTTTCAAAACCTTATACCTGATTAACGACTGCCTTCGCCATCTTCGGGAATTCCTTCTTCATAACCGACTTGTGGTAAAGGCTAGCAGGCTTTCTCTGCTTCTTCGTCTTGGTCGTCGCCAATACAACAGCGAGCCCCTCACCTGCTGGCTGAATGCTAACAGTCTTCCTGTTTGCCAAACCTAAAATAATAATTCAAGACAAATCAAAAAACCAATTATAAGAAAAAACATGATAGAAACTGAGGCCCAAATGATGTATACCGGAGTGCTTGAAGGAGTGAGCATTGTAAAGGTTGTTCTTTTCCTTGCTGAACTGAACCTTGGCAGTGCTGTTCCCAAATTGCTTCACCAGAAAAGCATTGTTTTTCTTGACAATCTCCCAAACTAGATCACCAGAAACTGAAGCCATTTCTATATCAATAAAGTTTAGCATTAGATAACCACTCAAATCTAATTTATAAAGATGATAAACATGGAAGAGAACTTTCAGATTCATAACAAAAGAAAACTAAAATATTACCAAATCAACCCGCTTTCTATAAATCTAAAAAATTGAGAAAAAAAACCTTCTAAATTCTACATTTTTTCGACAAAGAACGATCCCTCGAATGCTAATGAATGATCTTAAGAAACAAATTATCACAAATAAATGGCAGA
The DNA here is from genome assembly GCA_022839385.1 of Asparagus kiusianus. Classification (NCBI taxonomy): domain Eukaryota; kingdom Viridiplantae; phylum Streptophyta; class Magnoliopsida; order Asparagales; family Asparagaceae; genus Asparagus; species Asparagus kiusianus. The sequence goes on along the minus strand of BQKN01000939.1, from coordinate 446,001 downwards.
AAAGATCAGAGATGAGAGGATAACCAAAAAAATTGACTTTTTGTGTCGATAATATACAACACAAAAACCCTAGAAATGCTGAGATCGAAGGCCATAAGATTGATAGATTGATAGATAGAAGGTAGAAATAATCAAAGATATTGAACTTACCGAGATGAGTAATTTGATGAGATCCCCTTGCGCTGCTGCGGCCTCCAAGGTTTGGGTGTGCTTAAAACCCTAGAGCGCTGGTTCATAAAGGGTCGACATCTAGAAACCCTAAGCTCGAACGTGACGAAATGTCGTTTTTGCCCATCAGTTGGTAGGTGGACTTATGCAAAAAGAAAATGCATTAGGGGTTTTTGTACAATATAAAATCGGGTCCGGGAACTGGATCCGAACCCGAATTGCAGAGCATTGTGCAAATGGGTCTTTTACCAAAAAAAAAAAAAAAAAAAAAAAAAAAAAAAAAATCCACCAATATCATTTTGAAAGAATAAAAAAGTTATTATCATAGAATTATTACTTTTATAAAGGAAACTGAGTATTCGGAATTGAATATGCTAAGAGGCTGTTTTGTTTCATTTCCTGAAACTATAGGAAATATTTCTTAGTAATAAAAAATTATTTCAAGCTATTTTCAACTTTCACCAATTTCCACTGCAAAACATTTTCAAGTTTGAATTGGTAGATATGGCTGAGCGGACTAATGCGGCAGATTGCTAATCCATTCTATGAGTTATTTGTACCAAATGTTCGAACCCCTCCTCTCTATGCTTCCTCTGATTACTTCAGAAATTTCAATGTGAAAAAAATTTTAATCCTTTTTTTTCATCATAAGTATATGTATGGAATATATAAGAAGTAAAGAAAAACTCTAAATTTATTATTCCTCGCGCCTAGGATTACGGCCCGGGTCGTTAGATTAGAATCCGAATATGAAGATGAAGAGAGAAACAAAAAATATCAGTATTGTGTAAACGAAGAGTTTGAGAGTAAGCATCACATAATCTCCAAGATTTTTTTTCGATAAAAAGAAAACAGATTGCTTTTTTTCCTTACATACGCGCCTAGATTTTGATTTCTAGGAGTCTGGTAGGGTTTTATCCAGTTGATATAAATCTTTTTCATAAAAGATGAAACAAACACAAGAATAGATTTCTATAATGCAGGATCTTTTGGTGAGGGTCCTGGTCCCCAATGTCTTCGACCCAAAAAATGTGAAACTAACAGCCCCTGCGTGTCAAAAATGTTTCTCATGATTTTAATATCGGTTTTTCTATAGAGTGCCCTTGGGCACTCTATAAGAGAGGAGAGAGATAGAGAAAAATGAATGAGGAGAAGATCCCAATACAAATCAGGGGACCCCCCTCCCAATACAAACACAAGAATAGGTTTTAACTTTAGTATCATCAGCGCAAAACAGCCAACTATGCAAGACACAATTTTGACTTATATTCCATAATCTACACATTACATTATTTATTCAAGAACAACAATTTACAATTTTATGCAGAGTAAATTCAGATCAAGAAGATGTTGTAAATTATGGAACATTGTAACTAATAAGGAGAACAAAAAATTTGCAGAACCCTACCAAGGATAAACTAGCATTTCACCTTAAAGAAACAATATGACTCTTATTAGCAGATTTATAAGGACTTGTAATTTACAACAGAACCTTGCACCAAAAAGAAAGGCATGAAGATGATAAATGACTCGCGGTGAGCATCTCCAACCCAAAACCCAAAATGATTTAGTTTTTACACCAAGTTGGTGTAGTTTTTACACCAAATTACTATTTCATCTCCAACCATTACACCAAATTTTACACCAAAAAGAATATTCATTTTATTTACAAACTATAAAATGGGATATAGTTGGAATATTTGATTTGCTATAACAAACTATAAGGGCAAACTTGGAAAAAACCAAATTTGGCGCAACACTATAGCACCTCATCAAAATGACGCTGAATTTGCAGTCCGGTTGGAGGAAGATTTGACACAGTTTTTACTCTATTTTGGGTTTTTGGAGTTGGGTTGGAGATGCTCTAACAGATTCATAACAGATTCATAAAAGAGAAACCAAGACATGAGAATGATTTTTTTTCATGAACTGAACTAAGCAAAAATGTACCATCACGAACTCCTACATCATATACAGCCATGACAAACTTTCCAAACAAAAGTACTGACATTAAATTCTCCCTACATCATCAAGGGAGACCCTCGACACAACCTCAGGTTACAGAACATATAAACAAGAGGACCACAAAAATTTACAATCTCCAACTTAGCAATCATTCTCATCCTCCATAGATTCAAAAAGATCCAGTGAGTAATCTCGGTCTCAGGGCACAACAAAAGCTTAGATGGCTGATCGTGATGAACTGCTCAATGCTTCATTCAACCTACTGAAAACAAGTCTAAGTGGGATACAAGAAACAGCTTGACCCCCAATTTTACCGACAACTAACTTTCTCCCAAGCCCCTTTTCTTTGCGATCAACAGCAAATGAAGATAGTCTTCGAATTTTTCTAGTAGAAAAACCCAATTTTTTACCGCTGGTAGGTCTCTTATTGGACCATGGAAACCTATCTTTCTGCAATTTCTTGATACTGCTGGTACCCAAAACCTCAACAGTGACAGGATGACCTACAATGGCTTTTCCGTTAAATTTGCTCATAAGAGAAACTAGAGGAACTCTCTGCCCCTGGTAGTTTGATTGCACATTCAACTCGACATCATAAAGACAACAATTGTTCTCCTCTGACTCTCGGTATCTTGATGGTAACCGAATTTTTCGAGGTGGAAGTGCCATTTGAGTTGGCAAAGTGGAATTTACATTCTCAGCATTTATTGAAGAAATTTTGGGCTTTTGATCTTCAATCAAATCACGAACTTCTGAAACTGATATACATTTTATTTGTTGGCAACTACTGTCAGATGTCAGTGACTCATCGGAAGTGCTGTTCGCCGTTTCTTTTAGAGAACTTCTTTTATTCTTCAACAAGAAAGTTTCGGATTTGTTTGTCCTATAAACTATGCTTTCTGAATCTACAATCTTGTTCAAACTTAAGTGCCTCACATTCCTTTTCCCTTTGGTATGCCACTCTGAGGTACCCATATCAATTTTTTGTCCCATATTGTTAATTTGACTTGAAGAGCTAGTAGAACATGCCTCAACTAGTCCTTCATTTAACTGTGAAATTAGACTAACCTGAATGCAATGATTAGATTGGTTTCCTTCTCCTACGGAGTTCAGCTTTGCTGGTGAAAGTGCTTCGAGCGTAGGGGGGAGATCTGGCAGTGTAGAATCAGCATGTCAGAACAAGCAGAGCTACTTATGTTTTTATTTCTATCCAAAGGCAACAATATATTAGCATGTTGAATAAATAACTATAAAGCCTATTAGAGGCAAAAGAAATGAGAGGGTACGGCAGATTTAAGCAATGGTCAGTGGCACTCCTAAAATACCAGCCCTTGAATTTGATAGAAATGCTCATTCCGGTTGGTCATTATTGCCTGCAATAGTGGCACTTCTTAATCTATATGTTAAAGATCCTCACGTGGAGTCTATTATACAAAAAATCATCAATGTGCAGTAAGTGATCACATTTTCAATAAAAAAATTTATGTGACAAGAAATTAGATGGAAGTAATTGGATATCCACTTAGTCAGCAAAAAGGGATATACTTAGCATTACATATTTATGTACATGAAAGCAAGTTTTGTAACTCACGAGAGATATATGCTGCTATATTTGATAAAAGAATAGAGTGAACATAAAAACTCCATGGTCCTATGAAGATAAATGGTTGGAGAGAAAGGACGAATGCAACTATGCAAGTGTGGTGAAAATCCACCATAATGTGATGGCTAGATACCAACATTCTCCTAAAAAACGATTCAAATAGTTACTTTACTCAGCTCATTTTCTTTTACGAGACAGATAATTACTAAGTAAGCAATATAAAATATAGGTAAAAGGAAAGAAATTAAGGGATAACATAAGATTATGTTAAGTGACTGCAATTGACTGATATTAGATACTAGTAAGTGGCAAGTAGAGTAAGATGTGAGGGGAAATTTTTATTTTAACAAGTCCACTATTGATTGCTTGTGGTATTGAGTAAATGTAGGAATGCAAGCATAGGCAACACTATAATGCTAAGATTCATATCAAATGGATCTAGTATGATTTTTTTCTTTTTTTTCATGGCAACAAAATTTGAATAGTCCCAGACACAATCACATATACAAATTTTGAATGCATAAGATAACTGCACCTAGAGTATTAACTGTAGTTAACATTCTTAAACAGGAATCGAGTAAAACCTCTATGAAATCGTAATAATGAGCTCCACATCTCGCTTCAATAAGGATATTAAATTTAGGAGTAAATGTAAAATGTTTTGTGAAAGTTACCCCAGCAAGATGGTATATGGCTGATAAATTAATAGCAATATTCATGCATGATCAAATAATTAAAAGGTAATTGACGGTACATACGTATCAGTTTCCTACGAGAGAAGGTAAATTAGTAATCATTTAGAAGAGAAAGTAATTGCATCAGATATAGGATAATTGAAATCTGAAGAAACGCATTACCTTGAGCATTCTCACCTGCCATAACAGGAACATCAACAAAACCACCAGAGAAATCATTGTCAATAAACTCCAAAATGTCTGAAAACAGATCGTCTTTCATTTTGGAGTGCAAGTGAGCAGTTGCAGCATTACCAGCAATCTCACGGCTATTAAGTAGAGCCTCTTCACATGAAGTCCCTGAACAGTCCGGGCTATTATCAGTTACTGATGGATAGTCTTCCATCTTTGAAGTAGAATTCTCAGCAATAACTTTGATATCTGTCACACCCTGAGATGATTCTTCTGAAATAGTACTCTGATGATGAGATGGTTTCTTCACTTTTGTTGCATCCATCCAAAACTCTGCTAGTGAACGGCGGCGACATTTCTTTTTTGAATTCTCATTAGCTTGGCCAACATTGGGTCGTTTCCTTTTCAAAGACGAACAGGAATCTCTACTGCTATTTAGAGGAGTATCGCTAGAAAGATCATTATCAAAGTCCGACTCACTGAGTGAAGCAGTCTCAGGAAGAACACACCCATTTGGTTCTCTCTTTAAAATTATTCCCACTCCTAGATCATGAAGATCTCTCATGCGCTTCATTCCCTTGGTTGCATCATCCTCTGAATCATTTGGCGTTTTCCATCGCTTTTTTTGCATGTGCTGCATGTTGCTTGCGCTCAGTTTACAGCGGTGTACAAATGGGATTCCAGATTGGGACAACTTCTCACTTGCTTTTTTAAGTTTGCAGGATTTTTTGGCAACATCAGCTGATTCTTCATTTTGCCTTGTAATATTTGATCGTAGGCCAAAACATTTATCCGATATTACAGTCGAACTAGTACTCCCATAAGCAAAGTTATGATTTCCACACAAAGAGCGAGCCTCTTCAAGGTCAAGCGCATGGACGATTGCATCTTCTCTGCGGACATACTTCCCTTTATTGACCACTGGCTTTCTATTAGAGCGAAGTGCATGCTCCTTGGCCTTTTTGATGCATTCATCATACTCCCCGCAACGAAATGGCTTTACACGCTTTGATTTTTCAAGGTTATACCAGTCACTGAGTGCAAACAGAAAAGTTAAGTCGCTGATTAAAGGAAAAGAAAGGGAAAAAAAAATCAAAACTACATTCTATTGATGAGAAGATAAGAAGTAAGAACATAACGAGCGAAAAGAACATAAGAAGTAAGGTTTCTCAGAGAACTAATTGATCAGTTATGTTTCTCTATCAAAATAAAATAAATATAAAGGTAACTTTCAGGAAACAGGATTCTTCAAATGGTTGATCAGGACATGAAGATTGAAGACATAAGTCACATACCAATGCTAAACAAATCCCTTCAGTAGGAATACATACAAAAACCCATGCAAGCATATCATTTTTAATACAAAATTTTACATGGTACCAATGAAAGATTCAAAAACAAATCATATTTAATTCGTGCTTTCTTAATTCCATGTACATTTGGAATAGTATATGAAAAAAAATTTAGAAAAATAGATTAGTCCTTCTGAGGCTTACTGGTGGTTCCTTTTACCTCAATCAAATGATGGGTGTACCCAATTTACTGTCATATGAGATGTATATGCAAATGATTGCCTCTGTACCTTTATATCTGGAGAAAACACTAACCAGTCCAGACATTAACACATGAATGTAGTCTATCAACTATGCTTTCTCTAATAGTAGAGAAGGATATAATGCTTTATATAGAATGAATTTCGTTGAAATCTAATTCAATAAAAGAAATTGTCTTGCTTGACACACATATTTGAAGTGCTAAGAAAGTGGACAAAACAATAACAAAGTGGAAGCTACAAGTACATGTTATAGTACGTTAATATTATTTTTGTACAACATAATGACCATTCAAAGAGATGAAACTACAATCTAAGACAAGCATAGTCTGTGTAGTACAAAAGGTGGTTTCTATCACCAAAAACTTAACAAAGAGCTAAGGTGTAAAACAAAAGCAAACATGGATCTCAATTGCCTTGGAAGTTATGACAGCTACAAGAAATATTTTTCTTTTTCTGCTAATCTTAAGAAAGGTCCCTAATAAAAATATAGTCAAAGAAAATTGAATTGATCATATAAGTCGAATAAGAAGAACCCATTACTGTCATTGTAAATGCTCTCTGCGCATTTTTTGCCTACATAGTAGCTTATGGATCACAATTCCCTACAGGAATTGGAATAGTGACCAAATGTTACGCCTGCTTGTTAGCCCGAAATCAACCTCCGTCAACTTGCAACATTCCTAGCCGAGAAAAGGCAAGCACCTTAGCTTGAAAAAAGTTTAGGGGAAGTAAATACTGTTCAATTCTCTACTATACAATCAGCTAGCATATATGATGAGAACTCAGTCCAAAAAACAATGGTCAATTGCAGATAACCCCCCTTAATCTACACTTTCAGTAACACTTATCACCCTCAACTATTTTGTAAGCACTTAACACCCCACAAAACAAAAGGGCGAGGGGGCCTATCTGCAACTCATTCTTAAAAAAACTATCAATCTCTGGGTGTTAAGGGCTAATAAGAAACACCCAGCTTAAGCATAACAATGAAAAGATTCATGCACAAAGATATCAAAACCCTAGCAAAGGAGAGATGCTCACACACTCCCATCCTCTTTCCCAAGAAGTTTGATGGGAGTCCCCGATTTCGGCATGTTCAAGCAAATCTCCGGCAGCTCGTCCATCCCAAGAACCCGGCCAGGCCACCAAGATCCATTCCGCCGGCGAACCCAAACTAGGGCGCCAGGCGATCTATCGATCTCGAATCCATTATTATCTTCATCGCTCTCCATTTTCGACCTGCGACCAAGAAACCCTAGCTCGTAAACCCCTAAGATTCGAGGAAGCAGCTCAGTTCGAAACCTATCTGAAGGAAGAAAGGGTTTTTTTTTCGAAAGAAGTGAGCTGGGTTTGTTAGAGAGAGAGAGATTGAGCTGAGATTTTTTAGGTTTTTTTTTTCTTTTTTTTGAGAGAGAGAGAGAGAGAGAACCCGTAATGGCTACAGCAGACTGGGGAGAGAACACCGAGCACCGTTGAAGAGAGGACAAAAGAGAACAGAGGGGAGAGAGAGAGACTGAGAGAGAGTAATTGGCTGGAAGAGACCAAGTTGGGATCTTTGTGATGATCAAGCAAAAGAGCTCTAAATTACTAGATTGGTATATTTTGTCGAGCTCTTTTTTTTAGTATAAAATTCTTATAAGTCAATGCAGCTATGAATTGAACCGTCCACCTCGACCTGGTAGCTACAGTAAGGGGGTGTTTGTTTGCATGCAAGTGAAAGATGAAAGTGAGAAAGTTACTTTCATTTAACAATTAATGTGTTTGTTTTTATGTAAGTGGTTATGAAAGTGAGATGTAAGAATGTTGCCACATAAGATTTAATGCAATTTTGACTTCCCCTAAAAAAGTGGTGAAGTCACATGAAAGTGACAAAAAGGTAACTAATTTAATTAAATAATTTTTAATTATATTTTCTAATTAATCTTATTTTGCCATGTCATCTTCACATTACACTTTCGATAATAATTTAATTTTTCAAACAAACACTGTATTTCACTTACGTGCTGACATGGATGTAAAAGTTATTTGCAAAAAAAAGTAACTTGCATATTTTAAATTCACTTTTAGATTGCCAAATACCCCCTAACTTCTAGTTAAAACGGATCAAAATGACGGGGATTGCGTAGAGCTTGTCACCTAAGCTTATTAATAGCCACATCACCCTACTATTTGCTCAAACAAACAAGGTAATCATTTGAAAGCTAATGTAATCCTGGCAGTAACTTCGAAAAAGAGATTTGATAGATTTTCTTACTCTAATATTAATAAAGTATATAAAGTAGGACATGATGGTAATAACATCTATATTTGGTCCTAGCAAAAATTTTTAACGAGATCATCTCACATGAGTCGTCACGTTCATCTTACGTAGCTTAATTGGGTTTACGTAGCAAAGGTTAATCATGATCTTTAACTAACCGTTATGAAAAGAATCCACAAAGTTTTACTCCTCTCTTTTTCCTCTATTCTTTATTCACGTGAGAGAGAGAATGATTCTTTCCCAAATTGCGGAGGTTCTCTAACTCAATTTCAATTTTTCTTAATTCAATTTAATTCTAAGATGAAGAAGAACACCCAATTTGATTGTCATCTTTTTGAGCCTTAATTTAAATAAATAATAATAATTTTCAACTCAAATGAATGAGCCCAACTACTTGCCCCGATAGGAAGCCACGGTATCACACGATGAGTTACGCGACGTTTAGTCGCTAGAAATTTTGCTTCGACCAAAAAATAGGAATTGTCGTCACCGGTCCCACTTTATATACCTTATCGTCGCAGAGTACGAAAATATACCAAGTTAGTACTAAAGTCAGCAAAAAATATTTATCTATTAAGAAAATATACCAAGTTAGTTCTATAGTCAACAAAACATACTAATCTAGTAATTTTGCCAATATCAAAGGGTAAATTTCACAAGACACCGATTTTAGAATGTTTTCCACAAATCTTTTTGAACTTTATATAAATTAGTGAAATTACCCTTCGTCTTCCAATATAAAATCTTGTTATGTGAAGAATAAAAGATACACACTGCTCATGCTGCTATCAGTGTACTGAAGACTAATGACAAACAAGAGAGTTCGGTCGTTATTAGAGAGGAGTTAAATGTGTCATACAGCCAATTGTCCATCTCAACTTTCTCCATAAGATGCTCAAACTAGATTCAATTTATACCAAAAATAGGATTTATTACCGCACTTTATAATCTTCACAACAATAAGCACCCAAAATCAAATTGGACGCAATACACTGGCGACATCTCTCTCAAGTTCCTTCCCTCGTGCACGTAGATGTATTATATTTATGATACAACAGAATAATTACAGGTCCATAAGATCATCTTCTAGCTCCAGTATAAGCATTGTTGAGATGTGGAAGCCGCAGTTTAAATAACAGGCGATAAAACTTGCGTCTGTTTGGTTGTTTGAATTTAAATTATCCAGAGCTGTGATTCAAACGCATCCTTGATCGCTCATAGCCTGGGCAAGATTAAGAAAGGCGCAGATGTTTCCACCATGAACTAAAGCTCTGCAGCAAGAACAAAATATCAGTATTAAGTTGGACACGAAATAGAACAAATATCTCTAGATGCAAATGAATATCTGAAGAAGTTAGAACATGAATTGAAAACGGAGAGGACAAAAGTCATTAGAAATGTAAATCTAAATGATGATGATGATGATGTGAACAAACAATACGGAGTAAGCTGTGTGCATACTTGTATTTATCTTTCTTGTGTCACGATTTTAATGATTATAAATACCAACGTTCTGAAAGAGCCTTCTCAAAACTTTTAGAAAAATAGGCGCCCCGACTCCAAAGTGTTTTTCCGCTTTACATGTGTTTTCTTTTCCAGATGGAGGGTTTTTCTCATAATAAGATGAAGACCACTTTTGTTAATATAGGTATTGTCATTTACCAAAATCAAATGAACAATTATAAGCCAATAAACAGCTCAAAAGACTCAAATAAACTATGTTCTAATATAGGAATTCATATAGAATATTTAACCGCTAAAAAAATCTAAGCACATTTCACAATACTTACTCTGGGTTCTCTTTTAAAAATCCATAATCGCTGGCAGCTTTAATAGATCTCTCATACGTCTGCTTCATTGTATCCTGTCAGCAAAAGTACAGATTATAATATTTGTTTCCAAAATAGTGTTATATGCCATAACCCTTTAATCCTTTTTTTTTACCCTCAACAGAGAGCAAGTAATTACTGAATAAAATACCCAAGAACCTGCTAATTTAGGTTGCAGGAAGTAATAGTTATTAGTATTGATGCCCACTTTTCACCATAACCGTTATATTATGCACTCTCAGCAAACATACAGATTGTAATATTTGCTTTTCCATAAAAAAATATATTATGTGGCATTTATTTTGTAACAACTATTTTTCTTCTACAGTAATAAAGTAATTAGTGACTGAAGTGCCACTCTTTACTGCTCTAGTAGGCTGGAGGACGGAGACCAACAAGACAAAAGAATTGCATGGGACACAAGGAAGATTGGATGTGTGCAAGTATGAAGTGATTGCCTTATTCCTTTGTAACGCCCTCAGCCCGTGAGCCCGTTGGTGCGGTGTAAGCAGTGAGACCACTGAGAGTAACTTATTGTTTGGCTAAATCCACTGCTAAAAGGTGCTAGCACTAGCTGCTCTTGAACATTTTGACTTCACTATTTAAACCATTCAAAGTCCTTTAATTTTCCCGATGTGGGACTATTTGGGGATCACAATCGCCCCATCTTTAATACACAATGTCCTCGTCATAGCATGACAATTAGCCAAACGATGTGACCCACCGCACTCACGCGGTGTCGCACTTATTTCCGTCTAGCACTTATATCCACACTTTCAGCTGACTAACTGCTCTGATACCATTTGCCATGCCCCAGGCCCGCAAGCCCATCAGCACAGTGTAAACCGTGAGACCCAATGAGAACAACTCATTGTTTGTCTCAATCCACCGCCAAAGGGTGCTAGTACTAGTTGTTCTTGAACCTTTTGACTTCACTATTTCAACCATTCAAAGTCCTTTAGCTTTCCTAATGTAGGACTATTTGGGGTATCACATTCTTATTTGCTAATTAGTAAAATTATGCCAGTAGCACAAAATCAAATTTCACACCAAAGATATAAATCTACCTGCAATTTTGTCTCAAAATCATCAGCAGACCATTGCAACAAATTGTATTCCTGGTTCATTTCAATTTCACCAACAGCAACCTGCTAGATAACAAAATTGTGGCAATGGGATCAAACCATGTTATGTAATATCTACAAAGAAAAATTAGGAGGTGTATATAAATCCTGAAGTGGTGTTATGTAATATCTGCAAAGAAAAACTAGGGGTGCGTATAATCCTGAAAGTAAGTTTCGATGTTGTCCAGAATAAATTGAATGAACTACTAAGTGAGGCCAAGCAAACAGCTCCTGCATCTAAACTGGAATCTGGGGGCATCCACAAACAATGAGAACAGCTATTATTTTATGCTTACATTTGTATCAAATACCGAGTAAAAGAGAGTTAAAGGGCTGACTCATTTCTATAAGTCTATGCAAGTCCCTTCTGCTATATGCTTTCTGTAACATTAAATGTGCGCTCAGGATATTTATAGTCAATGGCCACTCATCTCTGGTCAATTTTTCCAAGAATAAGAAATTATACTTTCTTTACAGTATATGAGCTATTGTTACCTAACAAATCCATGATGCACAGGTACTGCTTGCAATGGAGCTTACTCCATTTAGCTATCCAGATAGCCTGAAACTTCCTAAAGCAAATTATATCTTCCTCCCCATTAGGCTAGACTCCACGAACAAAATTAATTTTGAGGATTGGTCCTAGCTTGCACAAGTGTACATATAGAAATAGATATGGCAGGCTAAAAAAATTAAGAATGCAAGGCTTTATGTAAGACGATTACTTATCGCCAAGGAGTCCCTTTCAATCAAATTCAAAGAAAATGTATTGTTTACCGTAATTAGAGTGCATTTGATTATGATAATTATGTCCAAGTTCGATGACATAAAATGGCATAAATTAGACCAATTCGTAAAGCTGAAATAAGAGTCTAACCCCTCCAGCACTGGCGCCCTTTGCTGGAGCAACCAAAATCTTAGCTTTCCTTAGTACATCTATTGCTTGTGGTGTACATGGCATACTTGAACCTGCTTTTTGAAAGGGATTATTTAATCAACAGCCGATGAAATGGATGAAAGTAGATAGTTACCAGTAAATCAAATTTCAATAGATTTCACCAGTTCCTCCCATACCTTCCATTATTAGACGGCAACCAGAGTTAACCAAAGCAAGGGCATCAGAGTGGTCGATTTCATTTTGTGAAGCACATGGAAATGCAATATCGCAACTTTCATTCCAAGGCTTCGCATCCTCAAAGTACTTAGCTCGCGCGTAAGACTTCAAGTAGTCTCTGTCATATTGCAAAAATGGGCTTAATGTTCCATGTGTTACAAAGGCACAAATCAGAAGTTGCAAACACTGAGTAACATGTTCAAACCTCAAGTTTCTCTGCTGAGCCTTTATGTCTCTAAGCAGTGAAAATTTTACATAATCAAAACCATCTTCATCTAATAAATAGCCCTTGGAATCTGTTAAATAATGAAAAAGAATGATTACACCTGACACTGAGTGATTGAGCCAAATAAAGAAATACCGTCGTTTCTGCCACTTGGACAGCGTGAACACAACAAAGTTATATCTGGAATATTTCTTCCATCATAAAACAAATTTTTATGGTAATTTTTTAAAATGGCACCTACTTTTTCATGAAACACATGAAAGCAAAAACCTACATATGTAGCAGCCACATCATCAAATTGATGCTGAAAAAACTAATAACGGTATTGTGCTCCATTTCTAAATTTAGCATTGTGCATGAAATAGTAGACCATAGTTTTGGCTTTTACAGAGTAATGAGTGCCTGGTATGGACCTATCTTACATAAATTTTCATGCTTACAAAAAAGCACAAATAGTAAAAGAAGCAATCATTAACAGGATATGGAGGGCCATCATGATGAAGGGTTCCGGAAACCCATTTGTATGGCATCTCATCAATTAGAAGCGTCTTTGTGGGTGTTCCAATGATCAAAATAATCAGAAAAATAGTGAATCACCACATGACTACCCAACTTCCAGAACCAAAGGAATTGCTAGATATCAGTATCACCATTTCATCAAGTTGATTGCCTATTTTCCATGTGTTCAAAGATGACTATATCAAACTCCAAGAATGTAATGGTAGCCGTCTTAAAAGTAGAATTACCGGATGAAATCGCTCCCAATCATAGAATTATCCTTGCCAACTGATCAATAGACATATGAGATATAATTCGGAAAAGTTTATTTGAGCTATGTTAAACTTTTTTTCTTAGCAAGCGAATAATATCAAACTTTTAAAAGTTACCTGATATAGTTATGGGGATAGCACCACAAGAAAGAAGCTTTTCCAGGACATGCATCGCTATTTTCCCAGCACCGCTCACAACACATCTGAGAAGGGGGAAAAAGTACAGATGAACAAACAACAATAAGAAAGCAAGTGTGCATATCCATTTGACATTTGTTTCCTAGCATAAAATTAAAGAAACTTTAGAGCGAATTAAGAAAGATACCCTTGATCAAATCAATGTTACAACAGAGACAACCATATAATAGTGAGTAGCACTCGAATGATATCATCAGGATATGATGTCGCATTTTTAAAAGGACACCAGCACAGTTAACAAAATCATTGAGGTTGTTTTAGCTATGTTGCAAATCAATGTGAAATTCACTTCAAGCAACTTATGAGCAAGCATGTTGTTCATAGTAGTCAGTTTGCAATATGATGCACATTGCTCATAATATGGAGTTTGACTCAAGGCATGCATATTGCATACAAACTAGAGTCGTTATCTTTAGCACTGCTCGGTATTGCCAGCAGACAAACCATAGTGTAAGATTTTCCACAAAGCAGTTTAGCTAACTTTGTATTACAACAAGTTTCAAGAGGTTCTCTGCTCAAACCTGAAAATTGACAATTAATATGATTATATTACCACCAGGTTGTCCAGCTTTCAAAGCAATTCATTCCCGGGAGTCACGTTGAGAAGAAGTATCAACATACGTGAATTATATTGTCCGCACACAAACCATCAGCTTAAAGCCTTAAACTTTTGGTTTAATTACGTGACAATTACAAAGGAGATCTACACCTTCATTATCAAGGCTTATTCCATCAAAATGTCAAGCTCCAAAAAGACAGCTTCTTATCACAGAGTTCCAACATTATCATTATTCCCCACCCCCACCCCCCCAAAAAAACAAAAAAACAAAAACAAAAAAACAACAAAAGAGAAGAAAAAAGAAAAAAAATTACATTCTCGTGCCAAATTTCAGGCGAACAACAATGAAACTTTTCTTCCACTTCCCAAAGCTAGTTCAAATGGTCACCTCCAGAGCTTGATAAGAGTACGTGAGTTCATTTATTGCAGATAAGCTTGCCCTTCGTAAAATGATTGCAAACAAGCTTGGCATTGGTAAAATGATTGCAAACAATCTTGGCATTGGTAAAATGATTGCAAACAATCTTGGCATTGGTAAAATGATATAAAACTATTTGACCAAAGATGGGCTTCTAACGGATGATAATTTTATGTAAGAATTCTTTGCTTATGGTCACCTTCACTAGAGGTAAAATGATATAAAACATGTAATAATTTTATGTAAGAATTCTTTGCTTATGGTCACCTTCACTAGAGAGCTGCACTAACTAAGGTCAATTGTCAGGCTAATAAGCATGTCATAACAACTTAGTTGATCCTATGAGGAACTTTATCTGCATTGAATGTTGCACACAAGGAAAACAGGCCTGAATGATGTTGAAATGACAGCTCAACATACAGTTTTAGGACAGGCAATTCTTGTTTTTAGCCTTCTGGGCTTTAAGTCTTGCTCTATAGGGAAAAGCATGAACGAATTCGAGTCACAAATACATTAGACAGTGTCATTAGCAAAAGACTGTGAGTTGATATGGATATAGCCATAACTCATAAGACATGGTGCAGTGTAGAGCTTATAATTGCAGCATAATAACAGGATTATTGATCTCTCTTCTTTATTTAAAAGATTGAGGAAAGACCTTAATCCTTTGAGCTCTTTATTCATCTCAGCAAGTATAAGGCGTGCAAAGAAAACCTGCAAAGAAAATGGCATCAAAGATAATGCAAGCAAGATACATATATAACATTACGTTGCAAGTAGAATATAAGTCAAGAAGCGACAATAACAATATAATATTGTGTCTATTCTCT
>BQKN01000939.1:395856-422484 GCA_022839385.1 Asparagus kiusianus | reverse complement strand
TTACTGTTTACGGTATAGTATTTTTCTGCAGCAGACGGAAGAAGGGATCGATTTACTGTTCACAGCATAGTAGTTATTGTGCTTCCCTGTGACCACCCGAAGGGTAAGAAAGAGATGCTCCGTGTAGCTAACCCCAAGTCTGGTAGCAAAGAGAAAGCCTGGAGTTAGAAGCAAAAGCGCAAGTAAGCAAGGAGAGTAGACGAGTGAGGGTCAAATCCCCGAACGAAGGGATAGAGGAAAGCCTATCGGTAGAGATCACAGTGTTAAGCAAGGTGGTAAAGTGAAGAGTGAATCCAATTGAAATATGCCCAACCGACCAGATAGGGTTGTTGGCCTTTTTGTTTTGCTGATGTTTTAACAAATAATTTACAACTAATATTGTTTGTCTAGTGTTTGGGTTTTCTTATTTATTCTATGTTGGAGGTTGGATGGATTGCGCCTTAACGATTATATCCAATGAAGGTTGCCGGAATATCAGAGTGAAGCAATGCAATTCAAGTCATATTCAAGATCAAGCTTCATCCGCACCAAGTCAAGCATGAAGATCTCATAGCTTGGGTAATTTAGTTTTAGGTTTATATTATGTGTGTTTAATACTTCAAGTTCAATATCATATACACACACATTTTATTGGTTTCTATTTCTATGTATATATATAGTTATTTATACACATTTTGGTTTTATCCACAAACAAAGTTTTTACAAATAAATTCCAAATTTTGTTTATACATGTGGATAAGTTGTTTTGGTATTATAGTTATGAAACAAGAGTTTTATTTATACACATCTCATTTGTTTCATATTCTATTGTATTTGCAAAACTTTTGTGTTTTTGGTTTATAGACTTTAACAACAATAGTTTATATCTTTTATCAATTCTATATAATCATTGTATAAAGTTTCAAAATATGGTTTAGTCATTTTGACAGAAACAAGTGTTGTTCGTTTTTATGTTTTGGACTATTTTAAAAAATGTTGAGTTTTCACAAATGGGGAATGAAATTTAAAAAAAATCTTTTTGTAATATATTTATTATCATGTCTACATCATTTCCCAAAGGTTTATATTTTTCTGAATTTATTTGCTATTTTTAAAGAGGTTTAAAGTTCAGTTTTACTATTCATTACAGGTTGATTATGTGTTATCAATCGACTAATGCAAGGGATCAGTCGGCCGAAGAAATCACCCGGAAAATGCAAATGTTTTTGTTTTTGTGACTGTTGAACTATCAGTCGACTGATGATGTCTTTAGTCGACCGACGAGCTGCTAATTGCCTGTAACGGTCAGCTCATCAGTCAACCGACGGCCTTCCAATGGCTAGTTTTCTAGGTTTTCCAGTTTTTGTTATTTTGTCTTTTTTGCTTGGTTTTTCTTGGTTTTTAGCCTTTGCCTTATGATCATATATATATCATTTGCCCTCTAACATTCTGAAGCGATTAAGAAGTTTTAAAAACAAGTTTACAAGAGTTTAGCTTGTTTTAAAGTTTGTTTAAAAGTTTGGTTTGTGAAGAAATTTTCACAAGGGCTTGAGGAGATAATCTTTGGTGTTTGGGCATTCAACTCATCTCCCTCTCTCTCTTGTCATCATAGAAAAGTTTTTCAAAACTCATATCTAGCTATTTATATATTTGTTTTTTATTTCCATAAGCTAGAATTTATTTTGAGTTTAGATTTGTTTTGATTATACTCTTTGTTCACACACAACCTATTGAGCTTATTGTATTTGCATACATAGTATAATTTAGGGTTGTGAAAGTTTGTAACATTGAGTTGAGCTATATTAAGTTCTCATCTTATTTAGAGAACAATCATTTAATTTGTTGAGCGTTAATTTGTGAGTTTCACTTTGTATTGCACAAGCACACCAAGAGGAGTATAGAGGTGAGAGACGTGGTCGGTCTCAAGAGGAGTAGTGTCGATAGTAAAGCCTAGTGAGAGGCAGTAATTTCGAGCACTTAAGGGAGACACGTGAGAGGCCAACACTTGAGGTGATAGCTGTGTAGTTACATTGTGAGTGATTATGAACGTTGATCGGTGAGCGTTAAAAACCGATATTGTGTGGTGTAAACGTTATTCGGGTGAGTGTTGAAAACCCAATAGTGTAGTGGATTCTCCCCGGGAGTGGAGAGCGGAGACGTAGGACGGAAGATTCGAACTCCGTGATCATATTGTTTGTTTGTGTTTGCTTTGGCGCACTTATTTTTTTTGTTCATCTTATATCGCCTATTGCATCTTGTTTATTTCGTCCACTATATTGTTTGCCCTTGATCAGTTTACTTATCCTTGCATATATAACTTGTTGAATATCATACTTGCTAGGATATTTGTTAATTAGTTTTTATTGCTATTAATATCAGATTAGAGTAGCATAAACCCTATTCACCCCACCTAGGGTTTTTTCCTAGTGACATTAGGGTCTAACAAGGGTTGACAGGTCTCATCACGTGTCTGGTTAATAAGTAAATTGACCTCTTTTTTACCACGCCATCCGGTCTGGCTAATAAGAGGTCGGTTTTATAAGATTATTATTTTTGAAATACGCGGCCTACTAATCTTGTGTAATTATTGATCTGTAATTAAGATTAGTCTGATTGTTGTAATTTAAACGGGACTAATAGTCCTCTATTAGTGGCTTCCTCTCTCTACTTCATTCTCCCTCCTCTACTAGTTATGACACCACTACTCCCTCCATCACCTCCTCCAGATCTCCTGCCATTTCATCTCCTTCTCTATAGACATCCGCCACTTCCACTCCGACTACTATGTTGACTTCCTATAATCCGTCTCCACCTCTTCCATCCCCTTCAATGCCTCCATTGACGACGCCAACTACAATAACCATGATTTTAAGATGCTAAAAAGGTTCAACGTCAACGATGATTGCCTTGTCTTCGAGGGGTTGTTCGAGTTCTGCCAAGCTAGCGTTGGGGGATCGATCAGGATGGGGGCTTGGCTTTTTTTTTTGGGGGGGGGGGGGGGAGGAGGAGATTTAGGGACGATGGTTTATGTTGTAATTAATGATTACTAATTACATGAGACAACTAGTCCCATGTATTTTAAAGGCAGTTTTTTTTTATAAATCGATCTCTTTTTGGCTAGCCTTAATATTGTGGTGAAAAAACTATTTTGCCAATTATTATGTAAAACGATCAATTGTGCTAATACTTTTTAAAATCAGTTTTTAATGAAATTTGTCCTTTCAATAATATACATTAGAGGTGGCCAAATCTACTTTGATTGGAATTTGACGTAATTAAATGAGACTTCTAACCCACCAGTGCATGGTGTATCTACATTGATTGTTATGGGGTAGTTACACCCTTAACACTTCTATAATTCTATTTTGAAGCCCTTTTAAAATTGCAATTGCCCTCATAATTTTAAAGAAATTGCATCCAGTCCCTACTCATATAGCCACTACACAAATGTATACTTGTTGTCTAACCCCCTAAGAAAATTATTCTAGATACGTCACTATAGTTACTTTTGTGAACCAACTATAAAGTTTTCATCGAATACCAAAGAATTTATTAGTTTGACATTCTAGATATACTTTTATTAACTAGTATTGTGCACGTGCTTCACACGTGTACACACTTATTTTATATTTTGCATTTATTATGTGGATGAGAAAATGAGAAAGTAACTTGAAAAAACAATAAAGATTTCTATTTAACCACGGTAAATAAGTTTTTAAGTTTTTTTTACATATAATTCTATGTAAATTAGTAAAATGAGTAGTATCATTTTAGTGAATCTATGTCAATTAAGATGGATAATCAATTATCTAGTTCATTGTTGTTGACTTTTGGGCTGAGCATGAGTAGAATTTTAGTTAGATTAATGTATATTCTTGCTTCATCATTATGTATACCCATAGTAGCTAAAAATTATAAATTGATTAGGAACAAAAAATAAAATTACTTTCTAAGTACTTGAAAGAAGTTTCTAATGTTTTCCAATTGATTATTTAGTACAATCATTATATAACCATTCTAAATTTCATTTAATTTAATTCCTCTCACAACTTGGTTTAATCTAAGCTTTAATTTATTTGTTTCCCCATCTAATTCTTAATCTTTCTTAATGGTCTTTTTACTGGATTTTCAATCCTTTCAAACTTTCATATTTCTTGAGTAACATTTGTGCAAATATTATTAGAATGTGCTTACTACTATTGTAAACATTGTTTTTTTGTATATTCTTATTTTTTCCAGAACATGGATGCATACTCAACATGACAAAATACTGTATTTAATGCCATATATAGATTATTATAACTTTTTATAAAAGATGATATAATGTAGCTGTTTCTCCCTCTCTCCTCCCCTATCTATAGCTTTTATTGTAATAAATTGAATGCTATGCTTTAAAAGAAGGATTATGTTCAACATACAAGCTTGAATCACAAGAGGTACATGCATGATAATTTTTTCTTTGTACTAATTTTAGTTCACACCTTATTAATTGTAAAACTAATTCTTTTACACTCCACACTTAACTTAAGGTTAAAATATTCTCTTACCATCAATAAGTGAATCTCGTTATAAGTATATCCTAACTTTTTCCCCTACTTTTAAGTTGAGAATAATTAAATAAGTAAATTTTACCAAATATCATTTTGAGTTCTTATACGTAATAAAAAAAACTACTTATAAGCTAAAATAAGTAGATTGTCAAACATGCTCTAAATCATGAAACTAAAAAAATAATTCATGATCCAGAAATCACCCTATGAGAAACCCTGAAGCTATAATTCCTGCTAAATCATTTTCATGATCATCTTTCCTTTGCTCCATTTCCAAATCTCCTAACAATTCCTACAGAAACATTTTGAGGCCAATCTTGATGCTTGCTTTTAAATCATAGAAAATGTTTGGAGATACAGATAGAAGTCATGTTTTTTTTAATTATACACTCTAACATACTCTTTAATCTTTGCCGCTTTGGCTGGGTGTAGAAAAAAGTATATGGCGAAGATTGAATAATAGAGTAGAGTACCAAATAAGAGGATTCATAAGAGTTGACATTTGCTAGAGACTTGGAGAGATTGATAATTAGATGGTAATAAATTAAATTATTGGCCTTTTTGTTTTGATGATATTTTACAAACAATCCCTAATATTATTTGTCTAGTATTTGTATTTTCTTATTAGGTATTCTAGACAAATAATGAAGTTGGAAGTTGGATGGAATCGAGCATTCACGTTCATATCCATTGGAGGATGGAAGGAATAGTGGAGTGAAGCAATACATTTCAAGTCAAGATCCAAGATCAAGCTTTATCCATAAAGTTTACCAAGACAAGTATATTGAAGACCAATCAAGCTTGGGTAATTTAGTTTAGGAGTTTATACTTTGTGTGTTGGTACTTTAAGCTCAATCATATACACACATACACAGTTTGTTTATAGTTTTCAAGTTTATATAAATATAAAACAAATATATTTATTAAATACATACATACATATTTTATATTTATCATTTTTGGTTTTGATAAACAATGTGTTTAGCCACATAAACATGAAAACTTAATAACACGTATATAAATATATTTTAATATTTTGAACGGTTTACAAAATAAATTTTATCTCACAAATGGGAAATGGAATTTGATAAAAAAAAATTTCTAACATGTTCTATTACATGTTTACAAATATTTCTCAACATTTTATCATTTTTGGAGTTGATTTACTATGCTGAATTGATTTTACAAAATCAGATGTTTCAGCAGTTTTAGAATCTGTAATATATGTGTTCAAATAATTATTTCTCTCAACTGGAAAGTGATATTTCAGAAATTCTTTCTCTAACATGTTCATCTACATGTCTAGAAATATACCTCAAAATTAATAATTGTTAGAGTTGATTTGTTATTTTTAATTGATTTTATAAATTCAGCTACACAAAAAATCCAGAATCTGTCAAAACTGTCAACGGTCGACTTCATCGGTCGACTGATGATATGTTTTCAGCCTATAACGGCTAGTTTTTATTTTTGTGAGTTTTTTTTTTGGGGGGGGGGGGGTTGGCTGGTTTAAGAGGCTATAAAAAGCCATTAACTTTCATTGTTTCTTATGTATGTTTAAGAGAGTTTCCGATGGATCTCTTAAAACAATCAAGTTAACTATTTACCTCTGATAGTCTCCTCCAAATTTCCCCCATTGATCCTCTCCAATAGGACGATGAGACAAACATTCACTGTCATGTTAACTATTACCTCTGATAAAATCAACTTATCAATCCTCTCCAATAGGATGGTAAGCCACAGAGTTTCTCAAATCGCAACAAACATTCATGTCATGTTAACATCACACCTCTGACCAAAATCTATTTACCGGCTCTCTTCAATGGAGCGGTAGGTCCACAAAGTCACTTCAATCGTGGCAATTCCTATCAGATTAATGATTACCTCTGATAGCTGACATCGTCATTCCTACAAATGATGTTGTCCAATCAGTCGTCATACTCATACGTCCTTGAACGACCTGATCTTTTTCTGAGCATTCTAATATCCTTAGAACAATCGATGGATAGTAGCCTATCATACGATGACTCTTATAACAATCAATCGTCACACTCATACGTTCCTGAACGATTTGATTCCCCCATCATCGTCTTTCCCACAAAAGGTATTGTTGTTTGATAATGGCCTACCAAGCGATATGCATTTATCCAAATAGTGGCCTACCATGTAATGTGCCGCTATTTTTGGGTTCGTCTTTGCCCCAAGAGAAGACAAATCAGGTTTCGTCTTTGCTCTAAGAGAAGACAAATCAGGGTTCATCTTTACCCCAAGAGAAGACAAGCTTCTCCTAGACTCCAACAGTAATACGAGTATAAATTGTTTCCTACCTTTGTCGGGAAGTTCTTAGAGGATATTACCCATAATATTCTTAAGGATAACCCGACTGACTCCAACAGGTATACGAGTATAAATTGTTTCCTACATTTGTCGGAAAGTTCCTAGAGGATGTTACCCATAATATTCTTAAGGATAACCCGACCAACTCCAACAGGTATACGAGTATAAACTGTATCCTAACTTTATCAGGAAGTTTCTAGAGGATATTCTGATAATATTCTTAAGGATAACCCGGCCGACTCCAACAGGTATACAAGTATAAACTGTTTCTTACCTTTGTCGGGAAGTTCCTAGAGGATATTACCCATAGTATTCTTAAGGATAAACCAACTGACTCCAACAGGTATACGAGTATAAACTATTTCCTATATTTGTTAGGAAGTTCCTAGAGGATATTACCCATAATATTTTTAAGGATAACCCGACAACCTCCAATTGGTGTATGAGGCTAAACTGTTCCTTACCTTTGACGAGAAGTTCCTGAAGAATTTTCTTAAGGATAACCTGACAACCTCCAACCGGTGTATGAGGTTAAATTGTTTCCTATCATTGATGGGAAGTTTCTGGAGAATATTCTTAAGGATAACCTAACAACCTCTAACCGGTGCACGAGTTGAAACCGCTCCTTTCCTCCAATCGGTACACGAGGCTAAACTACTTCATTTTCTCTAACCGGTGCATGAGGCTAAACTACTCCCTTTCCTCCAGCCAGTGCACGAGGTGAAACTGCCCCTTTACTCCGATAAGTATACGAGTATAAACTGCTGCTCCTTTCCTCTAACCGGTGCACGAGGTGAAATTGCTTCCTATCCTCCAACTGGTGCACGAGACTAAACTGCTCCTACCCTCTGACTAGTATACGAGGTTAAACTGCTCCCTACATGCTTAATCCAAATGCCTCAAAAGGCTAAGGATAGAGAAGAAATTTTAGCATTGAGTCTAAGAGAAACTCCTCAACAACTTACCATGCTAAGGGCAAGAGCATGGCTAGTCCAACTCAAATGGCAGTTGGTAAAAACAAATTAAGTCCGTTGATAACTGAGGGTTTGCTAAAAATCCTAATTGGCGATCGTTAGCAGTGACCGAATAATTCAATCTCGTCGAGTTCAATTGGAAGACGCCTCACTCTGTCTGCACAATTATCATTTTGCATGTCTTCATATCCAGAGTGTTCCAGACCCTATACGACCTGATTCAGGTCTAAGAACTTTGGAGGGGATTCTGTAGGCAATAAAAATTACCTTTAATCCATATCAGAGAAGTTCAAAACAAGACTGCTAAAAACTCACCCGAAAGAGAAAAAAGGAGAAAACGTTAATATCTCTCAAGCTGTAAGAAATTTGGCGAAATGGAGACGGTAAACCCCCTTTAGGATTTGGTTGGCCCTATCTCGTCGAGATAGGTAATTTTCATATATAATTCGTCCAATTCCAAGTTACGGGTTGAAAGTTACGACCTATTCTTCGTAGCATATTCTTGAGTTCGCCTGAAGAGCAACCCCGCCTGCAAAAGAGCTTAGCTTGCCTGAAGGCTTCAAGCTTTAAGCTCGCCTGCACAGCCTCACCTACTAAGCTTGCCTGCATGACCCAGCCTCGCCTGCACAAGCTTGCCTACGCAACTCGGCTACAGTTTGAAGCTCGCTTGCATGATCCAGGCTCGCCTGAAGGCAAGATCGCCTGCATGATCCAGGCTCGCCTGAAGGCAAGCTCGCCTGCATGATCCAGGCTCGCCTGGGTACAGCCTTGCCAGCTTGCCTAGCCTGTCAGCCGCCTACTTGAAGTATGGGAGCAGTCAAATCCCTTGAATTACGAGATTGGTTATCCTCATGACCGTACCCAGCGCGGGAATAGTCATTTCCCACGATTTAAGGGATTTGGTCATGATTCTCCTCGTAGTCACACTCGGTATAGGAATGGTTATTTTCCATGATTTAAGGGAGTGATTATACTCTCCTTCTTCTCTATAAAAGGCCATGAGCAGCCATAGAGAAAGGGTCGGAGGATCCAACCTCTTAGAGGACGAATTACAGAGAACTCAAGACCATCTTGGACTCGAGATCAGCCTTGTTCTAGGCACGCCGTCGGCAGAGTCTTGGTCTTTAGAGATCGAACTTCTTGTCATTCAAGAAGACCGAATTCTTGGCATCTTCGGCCTACAAGCACAAGCACTTGTTTGGCCTCGGTTGATCAAACTCATCCAATCAAGCTTTTACTGTGTGTTGAAACTTCAAGCACTTGTTTGGCCTCTGTTAATCGAACTCACCCAATCAAGCTTCTACTGCGTATTGAAGCTTGCCCGCAACTTCGATCAGATCGTCCAATGGAAGCAAACTCTGCACGAGCATCGAGGGAGGCATCCTATCGCTACTAAAGAACACACGTTAAATAAGGAGGACATTCCCTCCGTTTCTGTTGTGACTTTGATTTATTAGTTTGTAATAAGTTATTCTTATCAGCACAAACGAGATCCCCATTTCAAAAAATTAATATTTACACCCTACAAACATCCTCCAACTCCAAAGTCTCCTTCCCATATATGATGGTAGTCGCCAAGTGATTGTAACTAGGTAGAAGCGAACACATCAACAAAAGAGCTTGATCTTCTTCTTCTAGCTTCACCTCAAGAGCCAACAAATTGCCAATAATCCTACTGAAGATGTTCAGGTGTTGCAAAATAGGTGTACCTTCCTTCATCCGAAGTTCATAGAGCTGTTTCTTCTTGAAGAGTTTATTTGACAAACTCTTCATTATATACAAGCTTTCCAACTTGCACCACGTAGCCGCAACTGTGCTCACATTCATAACGTTGTAGAGCACCTCATCTGACAAGCACAGGATAATCGTAGTCTTTACGCGAACATCTATGTCTTTCCACTCATTTTTATCCAAAGTGGATGACTTCTTCTCAAAACCGTCTAGGGATCGATGGACCCCTTCCCTCACGAGTAACGCCATGACTTACATCTTCCGCAAGAGAAAGTTCGATTTGCCTTCAAATTTCTCCACCTCGAACTTCGTCGATGTTGTCTTGATCGCCATAATAGCTCTGATACCAATTGTTAGAATATGCAAGCCGCGAAAGATAAAACTTAAACAATTAAGAAACCCTAAATCTACCAAGCAATAAGACAAATAGCAAACAACAAAATTTAACGTGGTTCCACACGTTCAAGATGATCCGTGTACATCCACGTGGAGAAGATCTTATTTCTTTTGAGAAGATATTACAATAGGTTGAAACTACACACTCCTAACAATGGTGGAATATAGATCTCTCTTTTTTCTTGTTGTTAAACCCGTGGATTAATACAATATATAGAGATTGGTTTTGCTCAATCCTATTAGAGCTCTAACTTGAATCCTAATTGGATTTCCCAATTTAATTATTTCCTTCAATCAAATCCTAATTAGGATAGTATAACTAATCCTAATTAGAGTCCAAACCCAATTTTGCTTCTTAACTGATTTGAGTCATCATGAACTCAACACTCTATAATTCACACAATTAAACCCAATTAAAATTTACCAATATACAGATACACTAGCAGTTATAATAGACTTGAGCTGTGGCTTTACAATTGCAAAGGCCACAATAATAAGGTGGATATAGATGTTAATAACGAGCGTCCAATTAATAAATGTTATAGAATCTCTGATGACTTACAACATTGCAAATGTAACATTGTTTGACGCAGTAGAAACTCTTCTTATGTGCACAACATAACAATTCATAACAAAGGAAAAATAGGTCAATCCTAACTTAACTTAAGTAATGAACTAGAAACACAGACAAATTGCCACATATATGAAATTAACATTTGTTCTCATTAACATTTATTCTTTGTAAAGTTAGATGAGAAGATAAAAGATGAATAAGCCCAAAAAAAGATAATAGCATGTCACAACCGATGTAGATAATGAAGACACCATTCCAGAATTACCTAGAAAAAGACAAAAGCGAAGAAGACTTGATCTCAGCTAAATCAATAATGAAACAGAAAGAATCAAAGACAATAGTTTCCTAACATTTTATAGAATAGCCTAATTTATCGAGTAAATTTAGGAAGATTCGGAAGAAAATTTCATGAAATTTTAAATATTTTATATACTTATTTTGTGGATGTTTTTATCATATAAAATTATACTAGAGTTAGTATTAATATTTAGTTTATAATTTTTAATGAAGTATATTAATGATTAGGAATAAAATCCATATTCTCTTGATATTATAATGCTATTTTTCAAGTATTTTTCACTTTTACAATATTATACTTCATTATGTAAAGCTTCGTTTCATGTCGATCCAAAAAACATGAATATTCAAATTGGCTTCACATTGGTATCACGTCAATTTAATTATCAACATAAATCTTAAAATTGTGTGTAGCCCATTCAAACAAACATTAAAGAAGATAAATTACCACAATATTAAATTTTAGAGACATAAGTGAACAGAAACTACCAAATTGAAATTGAAGAACAAATCTTAGTAAAGAAATAAATAAAAAATAAAAAACTATAATATTTAACCATGTCAAATGCACGTGTATAGAAACTAGCTAGCACTAAATATAGAAAATAAAAAATAAAAATAAAAATAAAAATAAAAATGCTTTAAGAACTCAAAATATGGTACCAATGGAGGTGACAAGTGAGATGTCCCCTCACTATTGCATAATAAGCTGGTCATGCCAGTTCGTTATGTAATAGGAGGGGAACATCTTACGTGTCTCCTTCAATGGTCCTATATTAGCTTAAAGAATGTTAGTTTGTATAAACAATATGTCCAAATTTTCAATAATTTCTATCCAAATCTCAAACCCCGACGGTCGGAACTGCCCTCGATCGAAGGGGTAATACGGACATTCCACAAATATTAACGGTGGATCCTTATCGAATCTCATCAGCCCTCATCAATTATTCGCAAACCCAAATCGTCGCCCTATAAATCACCGATTTCCATTCCCCTGCCCCGAATCGAAACTATTCTATCGCCTCTCGAAACCCTAGCTCGAGGTTTTCCGCTCTCTCTAAAAGCTCTAAATTCCCCACCAAAACCCTAGAATCCCCAAATTTACCTTTATTTTTCTTTGCAGAAGCCTCGAACCCCTAGCCCGAAACCCTAGCTTCGAGTTATTCAAACTAAAAGGTTAGCACCTCTCGATCTCATTAGGGTTTCGGTCTCTTTTGTTAAGTCTCGTTAGATCTGTGAGTAATTTGAAGTTTTTATGGCGATTAGAATGGGTGAAGTCAGAGATAACGATGCTTATGAGGAGGAGCTCATCGATTACGAGGAGGACGAAGAGAAGGCCCTTGATTCAGTTGGGGCTAAAGCCGCTGGTGATGGGGCAAAGAAGTAAGATTTCGAATTAGATTAGATCAGATGTCATTTATGGACAATTTGGGGACTTAATTGATTATTATATAGTTCTATTTTTCTACGTTGATCAGCTTTATTCTTTCGTATTAAGGACTTTGTTTTTTATTAGTTTTCGACTTCTATTGATTGTGTCTATGATTAATATTAAGTGTTTTCTGTTAAATCTCATTAGTTTAAGTTTCTTACTTTGAAACTATCAGAGAAAACTAAAGAAATTTCCAAATTATATAATGAAAATGGTTATTACGTTCTATATGTAGTTGTACTTAATGTATTTGGAACTTGGTTGATGAAAAAAAAACATTAATTTACTAATTTTGCTTATAATGCAGGGGCTATGTTGGAATTCACAGCTCGGGCTTCAGAGATTTCTTGTTGAAACCAGAGCTTCTCCGTGCTATTGTAGATTCTGGGTTTGAACATCCCTCTGAAGGCAAGCACCACCTTCTTGAATACTTCTTTGTAGTTAATACACAGTTTGATTTTTAATTGTGCTGTTATTTTGTTGTTTTGGTATTGTCATAATTATAGTAACATGTTTATGTACTACCACATAATTGTTTGCTTGCCATTTTAAGTTTTCTTAGACAGTTGTTGAATGTCACTAATTAACTTGCATATTTATTAACATCAAATCATATTTCACTACTAACTTATTTTATCTTCATTGCACATTCTAGTTTAGTAGTAAATGAGGTTATTTCTCTGAATTACCCTGATATAAGTTATGCAAAGCTTATATTTATGGGGGTTTAGGAAATTTTTTATTATACAAAGGATTACAGCTGTTGTATTCTTTTAGCTTCATGAAGGATACATGTGATTTAACCAATATGTTTGTATGTTTTTGGAGACGTAAGTATTTTATGGTGGAAATTGGAAACAAGGATCAGAAATAACATCATAGTGGGATTGTAGGTACTAAAAAAATGCCAAGAAATGAAGGAACGTTGAAGCTCACAGCAAATCATGACGAGGGTCATTACAATGACGAACCTCGTCTCAAACAACAAAGCCTCATCATATAGTGAAGGTCGCTCTGTTAGACGAACCTCGCTACGTATCGAGGCTCATCTCGTCAGACGAACCTCGTCACGCAGTGAGGCTCTTCATATCAAATGAAGTTCGACCGTAACGGTCTTGAAGACCCAGCCAACCCACGTAGGTTAAATTTTAGGAGTCAATTACACTTCTGACTTCATTAGATGAACCTCGCCGAGTCATGAGGTTCATCTTGTCAATTGAAGCTCTGAGCCAGGAGGCTAACGGCCCCAAGTCAGCCCACGTGGGCTAAATCGTAGGAGGCAGTTACACCACTCTACCCACAATTTTAGCATGTCAGTTGCGTGCTAAAAGCCTATAAAAGTATAAATAGCCCCAAACAGTTATGAAAGAGGTAATCTGGAGAGAGTACGTGTGGACGCACATACAGAGCAAGAAAGGCCCTATTTTCTTTCGAGATTCGAACTTCGATTTTGGTGATTTAAGCCATCAACAGAGGCTAATTATTCTCTCGCATAGAAGCGATCTTGTTCTGATCGTCAACGGGAAGCAAACTCGACTCAAGCATCAAGTGAGACATCCTCTTGCCATACACAACCCACGTTAAACAAAAGAGAAGTCGAACCAATCTTCTCTTCTTCTATACTTGAAAAAGAGTGATTGTAAAGAGATTCTTACTAGAAGCTTGTTTTCGAAGCTAATACAGTTAAGGAAACCAATCGTTTCGTATATATTTTTCGAGATCTTATAGGGATCCTTAAATCAAAGTGCTGTTGTGCATTATAACTTATAATAGAAACTGAAATTAAAACAAATGCATCTTGAACTTACTGGCTCCAATAGTTGTAGCAATGACTTAGAAAATAATAAAGTAGAGAGATTATATGCTACCAAAAGATTCGAGTTTCGTTTGTATGGATGCATTTTCGTAAGTTTGTATGTTTTCCAATCATTCGATATGGTAATCTCATAAATTATTTCTGCTTTTCTCCTGGTGTCACTGAACCTTGTTTGCACATCATGTCTTGTTTTGAAACTGCATGCTTCATCCGAGCTTGTTAATGATTAGTATCAAGTGTGTTCTTGGTTCTTCAGTATATTTAATGAGGATTGTGTTTATGCAGACAAATTTCTTTATATGTTGAACATGTTGCAGAGAACTTCGTTATTGTTTAAAATATAACTTTTACAAATATTCGTGGATTTATTTCAGGTAACAACTACTTCCACATCTCTGATTTTGGAGGAGAATTTTGGTAAACCTTTCATTAAAAGGACGCAGAAGGTTATTTTTTACTTACTGGGGGTGCTTCGCTCCAATTTTCTTTGGTTCTCCATCAGTACAACATGAGTGCATTCCTCAAGCCATCTTGGGAATGGATGTAATCTGCCAAGCTAAATCTGGAATGGGAAAGACTGCCGTTTTTGTTCTCTCAACCCTTCAGCAGATTGACCCTGTTGCTGGCCAAGTTGCTGCCCTAGTTCTATGCCATACGAGAGAATTGGCTTACCAGGTTTGCCTTTTGAGCTATACATAACTTCCCCATTTTCGTACTAAAAACTGAGTTTTCAAAATCATGTTTGATGTTTATCATCTACCTGATGTAGATATGTCATGAGTTTGAGCGGTTCAGCACATACATGCCTGAGATTAAAGTTGCAGTGTTCTATGGAGGTGTTCATATTTCAAAACACAAGGATATTCTCAAAAACGAGTGCCCTCATATTGTTGTCGGAACTCCAGGAAGGATTCTGGCATTAGCCAGAGATAAGGAGCTCTCACTAAAGAATGTGAGGCATTTTATTCTTGATGAATGTGACAAGATGCTTGAATCGCTTGGTATGTCTTATATTTTTCTATTTTTTAATTATATTTTTTTAGTTCTTTGTTAGTAATCCTCCCTTAAATGTGGATACATGGATCTTCTTTACCATCTTTTGTTATTCCAATTTCACGGTTTTGTATGTTCTGTAGACATGCGGAAAGATGTGCAGGAGATATTCAAAATGACTCCTCATGATAAGCAAGTCATGATGTTTTCAGCTACTCTCAGCAAGGAAATCCGCCCTGTTTGCAAGCGGTTTATGCAAGACGTAATGTCCTGTTTCCAGCTTTTATATCATCCTTTTCGTACCATCAACCTTAATTGGAGTCACTATTCACGGTGTACTAGTCACAAGCAATGCTTGGTCCTTACGAGTTGTTTTCTTTTGTTCTGTTGGGGGTAGAAGTATCATAGGATTGCTGTCTGTCAAAAAGTTCTCGATGTCTTTCTAGTTTGCTGGGAGGATTAATACGTTCTCCATGTATAATATCTGTGGCTTTGGCAACTTCCCTTGAAAAAGGCTTTGGCAACATTCCTTGCCAATTGGCTTCTTGTGGTGGTCAAACTTGGTTGATTGCAAGTGTATTGTGTTAAGAGCTCTCAAAGACAGATGGATTTTGTCTGGAATGATAGCACATTTATCATTCCTTGGTGGATTTAGTGTAGCATGTTAAAATTTAACTTCTAAGAAGGTCAGTTATGTCAAATCAGATGGTCTTCAAACTTGGTATCAGGACTTGGCCGCACATCATTTACTTGGTACTGGATTCCATTAGCTTCAGAGCATGCCCCTAATAATCTTTAATCTGAAATTTCCTCCTTACAGCCGATGGAAATCTATGTGGACGATGAAGCAAAGCTTACCCTGCATGGTCTAGTACAGGTACTTACTGTTAAGACGCGAATAGATGACATATTTGATTTGTTATCATCTCCTTACATGTTTGTCTTTTTAACAGCACTACATCAAACTCAGCGAGTTGGAGAAGAATCGCAAATTGAATGACCTTTTGGATGCTTTGGACTTCAACCAAGTTGTGATCTTTGTCAAAAGTGTCAGCAGAGCAGCTGAGCTGAACAAGTTGCTAGTTGAGTGCAATTTTCCATCGATCTGTATCCACTCAGGAATGTCACAGGAAGAAAGGTTTGTCTGCTGTTGTAGTCAGTCATCTGTATTTATTCTGTTACATGTAGAGTACAATAAACAGGTTAGATGATTAGTATGATATTTTTGTGCGCTGTACGTGTGATTGATCTGTGTGTCTTAGCTGGTATATTTTAGTATTTAGGAGATCATCGCTATAGATTGCAAACTTTTACTCAACTCATTTAAATTCGCAGGCATTACCATGCGTTGTTGAAATGAGAAAATTGCTGATGATTCAGTTGAAATTATTAGCAATGTTAAAAAGTAATAATTAGAAAGAACAAAACAAATTTGTATTAATTTCACTTGACACCATGTTATTTGATATGTTTTATTTGCGATTAATTTTGCTTTGTGTATAATCAAATATTGTAATTGCTTCAAGCTAAACAAAAGTTTTAATCATGCAGGTTGACAAAGTACAAAGGCTTTAAGGAAGGTCATAAAAGAATTCTTGTAGCCACTGATCTCGTTGGAAGGGGAATTGATATTGAGCGTGTGAACATTGTTATTAACTACGACATGCCTGATTCCCCAGATACTTACCTGCACAGGGTAATTTATTAGTTTTAACCAGATGTTTGATATACTGCCTTATTTCACATGCTTGATTTTTCCCCTTGACATTCTCTCTGATAGGTTGGGCGTGCTGGTCGTTTTGGAACTAAAGGGTTGGCCATCACATTTGTATCGTCTACTTCTGATTCTGAAGTTCTTAATAAGGTTAATTTTTGTTATATTTCATCTATATTTCTTTTAAGTATGCGTATCATCTCTTCTGCTGCATTATCTTCTTTCAGTTGTCTGTAACGTAGTATGCACTATGTGTAGGTTCAAGGAAGGTTTGAGGTCGACATAAAAGAGTTGCCTGAGCAAATTGACACTTCAACATATAGTAAGTTCCTGGTTAATACCTACATGCTATTGTTAATTACTGGTTTTGCATTACATGTCCTGTATGAGTGGTTTTAAATAAATAAAACCAGAAGACACCTGTGATCTAAATACGCTGTCAGGTTACATGTTAAATTTCTGGGTTGATTATACTCCATTAGTCTATTTCATTGGGGCTCCCTTTGCCTGCCAGAATTCGATCATGGACATCCTCAAACCTGTCAGGGTACATGTTAAATTTCTGGGTTGATTATACTCCATTAGTCTATTTCATTGGGGCTCCCTTTGCCTGCCAGAATTCGATCATGGACATCCTCAAACCCTTTCTTATTCTGACAGCTGGTCCCTCTGGGAGCATGGCTTTTGAGATTAGTTTATTGGACGTGGGTTCTGTTTAACTGATAACAGACTATTTAAGTCCACATCAGTTTTTTTTTTTTAAAATCTGTTAAGACGTTACAGGCATTTCATTAATTATGAGTACTTGATTTCATGTAAGGAACTGATGACCGCATTTGGGATTGAAACAGATTAAGATATATGCATGTGTTTAGTTTATTGGAGCTGTACGGCCACTTGTTTCATTTAGTTAAAACTATTGTGATAAAGGGCATCGAAATTACAGTTCGGTACCTCTTGTAGTTAAAACTTTTTTATTTGCTTGTTACTGGCTTGATTGTTTTTAAGTATTTGCACCATAACTTTAAAATAATTATGAACTTTTGTGACTGCACCCCTTATTTCTGTTTGATTTCTTTTTTATAAGGCACTAACCAGTTTCCCCCTTTTTTTTTTTGGGTGTACAGTGCCCTCTTGAAATAGGGCTGTTGGGACTGCTGTTTCATCGGAATCCACTTTGTTGAGCATTGCTCCAATTACCGCATGGATGCGCTACTGTTGGTTATCGAACTTTTGTTTCGTGGGAGTCGGTTTTTCGTTTGAAGACTGTATTTTTAGTTGGCAACTAGTACCCTGCTGTGATTGAAGTTGAGAGGATGTCTTGGGCACCTCTTCATCACTATTAGCTGCGGATATTTATCTGATGATAGCTCTTCTGTTAGATGATGACATCTTTGCTTAATCTCTCTTGTTTAGCGTACCATCTTCTGCAAGAGCTCAATTTGATTGGGATCTCCCCCCTATCGTTAGATTTGGATTTCTTTTGTCGGTGCTCTTTTCAGCGTGATTGGAGGAAGCCTGCGTTAGTTTTTACGAGTGCAACAACGTCTGCGTTTGAGTACATGAGAATTTTCCCCTTTTTACTAAGTTCATGTGATTGAATGACTATTTATTTGCTCAACAAGAAGCGGAAGCAAACGTGCACGTATATCTGTGATCTATTATTAAAAGGAAACATAAAAGGATATTTAAATAAATCCAGTTTTCCACATCAAAACATCTATAAACATGTCTTAAAGTAATCAATTCAGTCGATGTGTTAAGGTTTTTCTTCGCTTGTACGTACGTGCAAAGAAAGACCGAAAAAAATAAGACCAATCGGTTATTTGTTCCATTTCCCTTGGATACATAACATCGTATTAAAGTTAGGACGATTAAAATTAGAAAAAAAAATATTTCATTACAATAAAATATTTCAATATGTTCTAGAAATATAATCAAGCAAACAATCTAAAATTGGTTTTAATTTTTGCCGTATGAATAATTATTAATTTAAGTCTGTAGACCCAAAAAAACTCTCCTTTGTTAAGGTATTTTGCTTTTGCCAGTACGCCATAGAGTTCGCTTACACTCCATTAATATGTGTCGAATTTTGAGGCGGTTTGAAGGGCTCTTGTCCTAATGTTCTCAATTTACAGAAAGATTGCGGGATTGGTGCTCCATGATGTAGGATCAGTTGAGAGCATCTCCAATAGCTTCCTCAAAAAATTTCTTCGAAATGAGGAAGCAAAAGTCATATTCTCTAAATTATTTTTGCTCAACTCTAACAGCTTTCCCATTTTGAAAAATCCTGCATTTATTACAATAATAAAAATATTCTACATCTTTGACATGAACTTTAACAATTAATATTTAGACACGAACTTTTTGTTTTTTGCCCCCTCATTTTATAGTGTTGAGTAGTTTTTTTTAGTAGTTGGAGACTTGAAGAACGTGAAACATTTATGACAAAGCTCTCCTAAAAAAATTAAAGAATGCTGCAGATTTGAGGAAGACTCTTCTTTTTTTTTCTCCTCCATCCCTATTTTGGGGAATGAGATGGAGAATCTGTTGGACAAAAAAAAACCTAAAATTCTCCAAAAGTGAGAACACCAATAAAATGAGGAAGCTGTTGGAGATGCTCTAAGAATTTAGAAATATGTGATATTTGTATATTTGATATTTCTAAATTCTGAGAGCATCTCCAACAGCTTCCTTATTTTATTGATACTTTTACTTTTGGAGAATTTTAAGTTTTTTCGGTCCAACATATCACAAATATCACATATTACTAGTATCATGGCAGCTCCACCCGCCCTCTTGACTTCTCTTCCGATTTCTACACAATCCACGGGAGTAGTTAAGCATAGAGCAAACTTTCCCCTAAGGTCAAGCTTACTCTTGGTCACTTCTGAACAAGCAAATGTTTGATTGGTTTTCGAAGAACGGAAATATCACTAGTAACATAGGGAACCGAAATTTTTCTCAGGTTGGTAACCCGATTCTCCAATCAATTGTGTTCCGTTCCCTAGCTTTACAGTTGCCTTGATTCTTCTATCGGTAGTTCCAGCTCCAACAGTCACGTACCGCGGTGCAACATTTTCAGACTGTGCTCTTAAATATGCAGCCGCCGCCACAGGCTCATCATGGATGTCCTGGATACCAAAACCAAGGGACATTGAGATTATATCGACTTCATCGAGGATAGCATCATCAATGGCCTTAACGGTATCTGCAGCATCTTTCATCGTGTAGATTGCAAGATGCGCTTTAGGCGCCGTTCCGCTAACTCTGCCCTTGGAACTGTTGAGAACTTGTGCATCATGCACAAAGTTGCCTGCTGCACAATGAGTTCCAAGATCAGAATCAGGGGGTTGGGCATGTTTGCTTTCATCATACACCTTCCCTGCATTAATCTCGTTGTTGCACGTAAAGTTAGAAAGCACACATTTTTATCCTTGCCATTTGATAGGTGGCGGTGACATAACTTGATCATTGAAGGATATATGTGTCAGTAGAGCACCGCTATTGATCACACCAATGACGATGCCAGAGCCCCACGATGAGTCGATCCAAAGTGTGCCCGAAGCTAACCCTTTGCTGTTTCCTTCAAGACGGACAATTCTTGGAGTATAGGTTGTATGGAGTTTAGCCGACTTATCCAGTTCTGCAGCCAAGAACCCCTCGATTGACTACATTGCCCTAACTTCATCTCAAGTATTTTTTGCAGCAAAGACACTGATGACCCCATACATAGTAAGGGTACACTAACCTTGGTTTGCCAGAGTCCAGGGTGGTGTTTGGTAAGAAAGAATTGTGCCACGATACTAAATCTTCGTCGTTGAGGATACCTGAGTTCTTTTTGGCTTTACGAGGAAAGAAATGTAGGTCTGAATGTGTTTGCCATCACTTAACGGCAGAAGATGATTGTGACTGAAGACGATGCTGGAGGTTAAGAACGAGAAAAGGAGGATGATGGCAAGGAGCAGAGATTTGTTCAGCTCCATGACCAAGTTGTGATATGAGGATGAGCAGTGTATGCGTAAAATATAGTTGAACTGATGATTAATGGTGTAAATGTACTCTCTGGAACTAAGCTAATAATGTATGGAACTACAATAAAAGCAATACACGACAATGATCCATAGATGACAGTTGTGGAAAGTCTGGCATTTGGCATCTTCATCCATGATGAAGGGATCCAAGAAGAAACTTTTCATTGCTACATTAAGTCGTTATTGCGCTAATGAACACCAATTTCTGTACACACTCTTCTGACTGAATTTTGTATCTGTTGTTTGCTTTTGGATTATCTACAGTGTTGGATACTTTGCATGAACCCACTTCTCCCACTCAAAAAAGGGAAAAGAAAAGTACTCTCTCACAACTCCATCATCATAACCACCACAAAACATACAAGAACCAATATACAAATGAAAGAAAATATCTATGACTCAAGTCAATAGAGACATGATGAAGAAAAGCTTGAAGGCTCTCTTTAGGAATTAGGATGGAACAGAAGATCCTAAATAATTTCATCACAGTTCTGATTTATATTTTCTTAAAAAAAGGAATAAAAAGAAAGAAAGAGATTGTGACTTATATTCCAATCTTAGCTGGTGGCTAGGCAAATTTTAGATCCTATAGAAACGGCAGTGGTGATGGTCCTTCAGTCAAGGCTATCATAATCAATTTTATACTTTGATCTACATTTACTATATGCATTAAATATTACACTGTGCAAAACTACACGGTAACAAATCTCATTTCAATAACAAAATTATTGGTTCGTATGGTACTGTGAAAAAAGGATGTATACATCAGCTAATGAACAATCATAAAAACCAGCTGACAGGATCCTGTACATCTAAAATGAAACAAAATAATTCGCAAATGAATCACCCAACTATAGCCACATGAAACGAAAGAAAAGAGCAAATATAAAAAGTGAAATATCTAAATAGTTACCGCCGATTTGATCGCAGTGAATGAAAATAAGCAGCAAGAGAATCATAATCAGGAAGCTTTGGATGAGTATGAGAAGCCTTTTGGAGTGAGCTCTCACGGGACACTGATTCTCCACTTGAATTAGAATACTTTGTATTCCCTTTGTGTTTGAGAACTCCATTATCGGTTGCATCAAGTTGTGACTTTGAAAGTTCCTCAAGGATTGATGATGTCTGCTTTGGTGATGATGGATTTTTCTTTACAGGCTTATTAGAACTTACCTCCCCTTGAACTGTTACTGCATCATAATTTGCACTTGAAAGAGGTTCAGTAACTCCAGAAAAACTACTGTTAGACTGTGATTGCTCATCCCTTGTCCTGTGAGAAAGCTCAACCCTACTGCCAGTAATATAATCTGGATCCAATTTTGCTTCACTAGCATCGGAGTCTAAGTATGTCATCCTTGAGCTTGACTCCCTACTAGATTTCACTTGCTTTTTATCGACCTCAGGGAAAATATGAATGCTCTGCTGTTGTTGGTTTGAAGTACTTCCACTGTAGCGTCTAACATAATGAGTATGTTCATTACCGACTGGATCATCTCCCCGGAAATTTGAGCTTATTTCCTTGTAACCTTTCCTGCGTGACTTCGTATAATATGACTCCTGAGCCAGAACATCTACGTCTGTAATCTTGGCATTTTGGGGAACGAAGTGTCTCTTATCCGTGTCATAAGTATCTTCAGCAGAACAGTTTGCTGCTAGTTTTTCTGCAGTTTCAGATTGAGAATTTATTGAAACTCCAGAAGTTCTTGACTTGGATGCATAAGCTTTTGGATATGATTGCTGATTGCATCTTTCCTGATCTGCAACTTGAAAGTTTGCCGATTGCTTATCAGACAAATGTGAAGAATCAACAGCAGTGCTCTTAATATAAGGCGGGCGAGGAAAACTTCTCTGTTTAAATCCAACAGTCAACCTCCCAAAGTTTATTCCTTGCCCACCTTCATCGATGAACTCATTTGAAATTTCTGAAGTTTCAGTGTCCAGACGTATCGGTTGCATTCTTGATTTCTCCTTAGCTTCAGTTCTCTTTGTTGGCTGTCTTTTAGTTAAGCGCAAAGGCTGCGGCTCTTCTTCGTCACTTGAGCTAAAAGATGGAGTTCGAACTGACAGATTAAAATTGCTAGGAGCTTTATCACTTCTTAGAGATGGAAGACTATCAGGAACACTATCTCCCCCATATCTGTTGTAGAATTTATCATCAGCATCTGAAACTGTTCCATTTTTTCCATCATAGGCTCCAGAATTTCTAACGGCCTCTTTAGCTTCATTTGTTTTCCGCAGAGAAGAGTGATTTGATCTGAAAGTAGATTCATCCTCGCTCTCTGTATTTTCTCTGTCTGAGACATCAAAAGCTGGTTGTGGAGGATAAGTGCCTTTTGTCATTGTCTCGGGACGCAGATGCTCTTCAGTCTGCGGTTCTGTAAATAAATGCAGCTTTGAACCACTATTCCTACCTATGGATCCACTTCCATTTAGGTCTACACTGAAAGTAACTTTATCTGACTGGAAAGTAGCCGGTTCTTTTCCTGGACTTTGATCAAACAAATTTCCTCTGTTTTTCCCAAAAATTGAACTGCTATCTTCAGCATCCAAGCTGTAGTCAAAAACAACTCCAGAAGAATAACCTGCAGTTGATCGCTTTTGATTATTTCCGAAGGAACCCATTCTAGAAGTCTTACCTTCATCATTTTCATGCCTATAGATATTTGGATTCCATAATTTCTCTTCATCACTGACATAATGGTAAGGATATTCATTGATCGGGTCAACATTTATGTTCTCCTGACTAGATACAACGCTCTCATGTCCCATATTCCGGCGACTAGACTCCACAACTTCTGATGCAAATGAGATCCTCTGAGCCTGACTATAATCCTCTGGATCATCCTTCTGATGATTGCTATCCAAAATGTCATTAACAAAACCCTGACCGGAAGGTAATGAAGACCGATGGAATGCTCTCAAACCAGTTGGATAATCATTATCAGATGTCCTTGCAGCTTCTCTCCTTGAGATCCCTTGCACTCTCTCGTCCTTCTGCACATGTTTCTGTTCAGGTTTTATTCCTTGCGAGCTTTTAATTTCATCACTCCCCTTGGATACAGACTCATCAGCAGTGTTTTTACCCATAAATGTCCTCAATTTTTCTGGTCTTTCATATATGTTGCTATATGTGGATGATTCATTGGATGCAGTAGAATTCTGACGAGACATGTGTCCACGGCTTGCAAGCTCAGCAGCAGCTCTGGCTGCAAAGCTGGCCTTTTCCGCTGATTCAGCTGCTGCCTGAGCAGCAGTAGTAGCATCCTCGAATTCCATGTTCCAGGTTGGCCGATTCATAGAAGCATTATCTTCCCTAGGATATGAATTATTGATTTCGCTGCCTTGCAATTTTCTTTCTGTGTTAGAACAAAAAGGACAACTTAGTGTTAAATCATGATCTCCCGCCCCCCCCCCCCAACCCTCTCTCTCTCTACACACACCCACACACACGTGAGACTATGTGTGTATGCATATGTGCATATACATGTATATGTGTGTGTATACATATATATGTGCATGTATGTACTTATGTATGTGCTGCAACTCAGTTTTTCAAATACAAAAATCAATATACAAAAGAATATCTTGTTCACGATACCTGAAGTTCTTGAGTCAGACTGGAAGGTGAAGGGTACTGAAGAGTTGGTTCTAGTGGTTGTCCCAGAGAAGGTGTTAAATGCTGTTGGTCTAGTTGCAGAGTCATCTTGAGGCATTTTAACTCTTGATTCATCTGTTTGTGCAGAAGCAGTTGAGTATTTAACACTAGATAACTCCTTGGGCGTCTTGCTGGCACTAGAAAAGGCAGTTGGGCCATTCTGCACAACCACACAGTTGTAAAGTTAATTTATAGGTTTA
The DNA here is from genome assembly GCA_022839385.1 of Asparagus kiusianus. NCBI lineage: Eukaryota > Viridiplantae > Streptophyta > Magnoliopsida > Asparagales > Asparagaceae > Asparagus > Asparagus kiusianus. The sequence goes on along the minus strand of BQKN01000939.1, from coordinate 397,802 downwards.
TAACAGGAAAAATTACAACTGTGTTCTACTTTTAAGTTTGGTACCAATAGGTCATCATGTGGCTTCTTGAGTTGCTCTTCAAATGTTTTTGAATCCCATTTGACATTATGTTCTTGGGCAATTGCTGTCAAGGACTTGATCTTTGTTTCAGCATCAGGCGCCCATGCTGATAACTTTTCAACAACCTAATTGGAACAGAAGGGGGTGGTACAAAACAAACACACAAGAAACAAGAATGAGATTGACAACTGTAAAAGCTGGCCGACTTATTCACAATAAAAAGGATGCACAATGCTAGCAATCTCTAAAAAACGTACCATGCGGCTAACTCCACAATCTGGTCGGACTTCAAGAGCTGAATGAATGAACTCCTTCCCATATTTTGCAGAAAAATGCTTGCGAATGTCCATAAGTTCTGGTACGTCTGCACATCTTGGAGATGCAAAAATCACACTACATACTGCTTCCTTCAGATCAATGGGGCAGCTCCTGGAGATGGACTCATATACAATTAAACAAGTTTGTATATAATTCAAGTAGAGAAGATATAGTTGTAACAATAACCAGAGTTCGCTTTATAAACTCTAATCATGTCACATAATGAGAGAAATAATCATCAGAACATAATGAAAGACAGAAGTTTATCCAACTAGCCAGAGAGAAACAATAAAAAATTCAACAGATTTTCTTCTTATTTTTTTATTTGCTGACCATTGCTTTACTGTTAAAAAGCTTTTCTTTCTGTTAATTAATTTCAATTCCCAGAAATTTCTTTTTATTCGGATAGCATATGTCAAATTATAATGCTGACGACAACACATTGTCTACCTCCCCCCCCCCCCCCCCCCCCACACACACACACATTTTCTCAATATTAATGAACAAATTTATCAGGAGTATCATGCATATATTCTATATGATAATCTGCCAAGTTAAAATGGAAAATTGGAAATGTCTAATGAAATTATAATTTATAATGCTAATGAAATAGCCCAGTAGATAATCGAACAAAAGCATGAAAAATCAACTCTTAGCTGCGTCTAAATATATTAAATAGTTTGGTTTGCTTACTTTTGTGATTCAATAATTGGTAAGCGTGCCACAATAAGTTCACAATACAACTCGATGAGCTCATATGCAGACATTGTTTTCTCTTCCCGGATCACATGTTCAACCTGGAAAAAAGAATAGAATGTAGAAATAGTTAGATCTATGCAAGTACCAAAAGATCAATTTATATAACTTCTATTCCTTTTTTTTTCCTATATATGGTGACGAGAAATATGCTTCTTCTTCAATGCCGTTGGAAATTCAACATGCATCCCAAGATGAAACTCTCACCACAACAACAAAATACGTTATCACAAAACATGGCCACCATGAATCTTTGCATGCCTTCTGCAGTTGTACCAGGACATGCTTAAGAAAATCCCTTGCACGCGTTAAAATTACTCAACTATGCAATAGCAATATCGATTAGATGTTGCTGTTAACAAAGTGTTGTCGCTTTTCTCTGAGTAACCGCAACAAGATGCTGAGGGAATTTACAGAGACGCACAGTAGGAGAAAATAAAAGGAAGGATTACAATATGAATAATGTCTCGTTTCCAATGGAAAAAATCAGCAATTCAGCAACATTCTATTATTATTCTTTAACTTCCACTACCACTACACTGCCTCGCCCTTCATATTTCCCTCTCACCAAATCAACTTCAGAAGCATACAATCCAAGAAAAGAATCAAGCATCAGCATATATTTTCCGCTCTCCTTTTACTTTGTTGGATTATAGAATCTGATACTCTTAGATAAGCTTGAACATCATATTTCCAAGTACTAATGTATTCTCCTTTAATCCTCTAACACGAACGGCATATCATCATTTTCTCCTCTGGAAAAAGGAACACAGTCTTACCTTTAAATATATATATATATATATATATATATA
>BQKN01000939.1:382544-395756 GCA_022839385.1 Asparagus kiusianus | reverse complement strand
ATATATTTTAAAATATCCTTAATAGATGCAATTCACAGAGAAGACCTCATTTAACTTTTCTCTTCAAAGTCCCCTACCATAACATCTTCATAATTACTTCCAAGTTACAGTCTCTATTTGCAATCACTAACTAGATGTCATCAAATCGACATCAAATCACCATTAATTATGATTTAAAAAAAAAAGTAACCACTGGATCAATTTTTCAAAAAAAAAATAGATTTAAAAAATCAGGTATGTGCAGAAAATAGAGGATAACAAACCCTAATCAGCGCAGTCTTCTCCTGCCCGCTCTCAAGAAGCTGGGCCAATTCTCTCCTCATTTTCTTCACCTCAGCCTCTCTCTTGTTCCTCAGCAGCTTTATCCGAGCCACCGCGAGCTTCGACGACGTCTTGCTGCAAAAAATCCAGTCCCCCAGTCAGAATCCAACTTTTAACAATCCATGGGCATCAAGAGGAGAGATCAAAATTTACCATTTTGCCGGCTTGAAGCTTTTGGATAGCATGGAGAACCGCTGTCGATCTCGAGTCCGGATGCTAAATTCGATGAATTATTAGGAATCGCAAAAGGATCGAAATCTAGTCTTTTTTTTTTCCCTCGGCCCTTTTAGGATTTAATTCGAAAGATCGAAGCGGCAGCAATTTCGTCGTGGAGTCTGTCCAAGACGACTCTTTTCTTCTTCGCTTGTTCCTGCCAAAATGACCAAACTTTATATGGGCGGGAGTAAATGACGAAGGAGCCCTCGAGGGTAACGGGCGGTGGCTTTGTGCCGAGGGGCATTTTGGGAGGCGTGTGTTTCGACCGCACGGCGTGCCCGGGGTTAACGGCCACGTCCGCGGACTGGCGCGGGCCCACTTACGACTTGGCGGGTGAGGGTGCGAAATTAATTTAATTAGTGATGATCCCCAGCTAAATTAATCATGGAAGTGAGAGGGACGGCGAGGATATTCTATTTCATTCTGATAGAGGGGAAAAGCTTTGAGATGGCCGTCCAGCTGTAGCGGCGAACGGTTGGATTTGGATCTGAGGTTTTCTTTTGGAGGCGAGGGATCCTTCTTCTGTTCAGGGACCGTTTTATGACGGGGAGGTGGCAATGCAGAAAAAGTACAAAGAAATGAAGACACGTTGAGAGCGGCGCATTTGCAGCGAAAAGGCTCAATTCACAGGACTGGGATCCTCTCCTAATGAAAACCTCGGCCTTTCATTTTCCCACTTATCCTTGGGGCTCCACTCCTAACTCTTCACAAATCTTATTAGGAAATATTAGGCATTAGGAGAGGATCCCAATTCCAATTCACCTCACTTCGTAGGGTACCTTGTGCGGAAGCAATCCGTAACAAAAGCTTACGTTGTTTGATTGGTTTAAAACGGAAACATTTACCATTTGCTTCGTCGTCATTCGTGACGACGTTTGTGGACAAACCAACTCTTTTTAATGAAAAAAGGTGAGGGTAATGGTGAACAAACAATTACAAGTGAAAATATTTTTTTTTAATTTTACAAATTACCATTTAATCAATTACAATAATGATTAAAATTCATCCTTCACACGAACCTAGAGAGTACAAATATCTAGCACGTTAAAAACTCTCACACCGTCACGTATCTAACTCCAGGGAGAAGACTTGGTCACTACAACATAACGATGAAACGTTGTTATTCACGAATAATATTGAAAACCCCAACATAACGATGTAATGGATACTGAAAATACAAGTACCGAAAGCGCACACTACAAAAGCACCCTAATCCTAACCAAGTTACAAGCTAAAACATGCCTATACACGACTCAAGGGGGTTAGAAAATTGAAGTTACTTCCTCAAATACTCATTCCCCCACATGTTGCTGCTCCAACAAATAAGGGCAGATATAGAAAGTTCACCAATGAAGACAAATAATACAACAACATTCATGTTAATCAGAACATACTAAGATAGAAGAAGATATAACACTCTCCAAGTCATTTGAAAGTTTCACGTGGGGGAAAAATAAACAAAAATAACTTATAAAGTTTGCTCCAGACATTGCAGAATTAACTCTATAATCTTCACAAGACCCAACAGGGAAAAGTACGTAAGCCTGTAAAACATCCAAAAGGCAAAAGCTGATAGCAGAAATGAATTATTAAACCACAGTACTCAATCTGGCATAGAAGTTCAAATTTGAAAACATACAGAATTTCCACCCACGCAGAAACAACAAAGCTTAACAATCCATTACTAAACTCAAAACCAAATCAGAGCAAAACACAAGACTACAACATCTAAACTTCTACCGGAATCTAAGTGTTAAAGCAAAACTACCGCATCAAAAACTTACCATACATCACGTCTAACTCTGCGGAGAAGCCTTAGTCACCGCATCAGGAGCCGCCGGAGCTGCACCACCCTCACTCCCATACGCCGGTGGCTGGGAATACCCACCACTGCCATAAGAATCACCATATGCTTGCTGCTGACCGTACCCTCCCTGGCCAGCTGGTGGGCCCCCACCATATGGCTGAACCTGCTGGTACTGTGTACCATATCCAGTATTTGTACCATATCCCGTTTGAGCATAAGCTGGCGGAGTTGCCGGTGGCTTCTGAGATTGAGGAGACTGTCCATAACCGGGTTGGGTTAATGGTGCAGGTGCACCGTACCCAGGTTGTGGGGGGTAACTAGCTGGAGCACTGCTTGGGGGTTGATTGGATGCAGCAGATCCATCTTGAGTGGGGTTGGTGGAGGTAGCTCCAGCATAAGCAGGTGCAGAATTGTATGATTGATCATAACCAGTTTGGGGAGTTTGAGTGTTATAACCAGGAGCAGCATAGTTTTCCTGACCATAAGTTGGCTGCTGAGCAGTATAAGAACCTTGAGAGCTATAACCAGGATGAGGCTGGGAATAATTGTAGGCGCTGGTGTTATCAGCTGGGGCTGATGTTGGTGGCTGCTGCTGCTGCTGCTGCTGCTGCTGCTGGTAGTAATCATAACCAGTTGCAGGAGTAGTTTGCTGAGTTTGCTGAGTCGATGACTGATCCCAACCAGAAGAGTAGCCAGTAGAGGCAGCAGGTTGAGGTGGGTAGCCTCCATAAGGAGGTTGGGTATATTGAGGGGGAGCTCCAGGGTAAGCTCCAGGCTGCATGTAGCCATATCCTGGTTGTTGTTGCAACGGGGGTGGTGGACCCCAGCTTGTTGGAGGCTGAGGAGGGCGGTAACTTTGCTGAGGATATCCTCCTGCTTGGGGGTTTCGGCGATTCTGTGTAGAAAATACTTCTATATGAGCTTGTCAACTTTTTGTATTTGATGACGAAAGGAAATATATCATTTGTATAGAAATATAAATAACGAAGCATGATATTTGAAACAAAAAAACAACCAGAATTCATGGTCCAGGCATTGTACACATGCATTTCAAAAGAAAGAAAACACACGTACCACGACAGGGGAAACTGTTTCAAGCTACATCAGCGGATGTCGATCCTCTCCCAGTTCAAAACTAAGGTCGCGAATCTAAACATGCATTTATAATGAAACCATATATTGCCAAAGATAGGACAAATGAACAGTATATTGTAAGGATGTATGGCAATAGGTTAAAACATTTTTGCAATTAGTTGAGATGTATATTTCCTATATGTAGAAAGACAATGTGATTCTGCGGTGCACATTTAGGCAATTAATAAAGTGAAACGACTCCTGCTTCACTATTCAAAATTAGTGCATGTGAACAATAATTAGACAATAATGACTTAAGAATATGGTGTTCAAAGTTGAATATAAACAAATGGGACAAAAATATGAATCAAGACAGCTCCATCAAATGATAACACGAAAAAAGGTATGACCCAGCAAATGGTGATAAATTAAGCATACATCTAGTACATGCATTAAAGGCCTCTCTGCAGCGCCAATGAATATGATTAATTATGTTGAAGATGATGGTAGATGCGGCAACTAGACCCCACTTCTCAAAAAAATCAATGGCAAAATGTAGAAATCATAAAAGAAAAGGATATTTGCAGCTGTCATCATTGCTCACAGCCGAGCATACTGGTGTGACAGGGCGAGTAGAAAGAAGTTAAACTGCTCCAACAAGCAGCAGTTCAAATAATAAAAGACAGGTCAGGAAAACTGAATTCGTAACGGTAAAACACAGACATACGCAACCTGCTCAAGAAATTAGACTACATGCCCCCACCCCCCTCCCCCGCCTTTTCTCCCCCCTCTCCACCCTATTATTCTTATCTCTAACCAAGAGACTACAGTTTTTGGTCATAAACAGATTGCTTCTTCCCAGATGAAGCAACATTGGGGTCCGTCTGACTAGACTGATGTGTACAGTGGTTTTTAGCACGTTTAAAAATTGAAAAGATGTGTTTGATAGGAAGTGGTTCCACCTCCACACCATTAACCAACAAAATGCCTGAAGTGCCAAAGAAGTGTGGCATTTTAAACAATACAATTAGAGTAATGCAAGAAAAACTCTGAGATCATCAAATGGAAGGTGATGAGCATCATGAGGAACACATGAATTAATGAGGCACTCCATGACCCTTTTATACCATATGACCTTTTATAGGCTTTAAGTTGGTGTATTAATATTCCTTTTTAAATCCTGAAATTGCAAGAAAGTATGTGTAAACATGATAAATGAAAATAGAAATATGAGTTGAACAGAATTCAAGTGTATAACAACAAGCAAGGCCTTATTTCTATATGACCGTGTTAGAAAACTCATAAAAACAAAGCAAAACTAATCTAATTACAAGCAATAAGACCCATCATTCTAAGCAACCGCTGTACCACTATCAATTCCAAATTACAAGCTCTATCGTAGAGGAATTTAATCTCACTAAAATATGTACAACCAGTCAGAAAGTTTCAGATTCAGGTGGTCTGCAGATTTATGTAGCTGTTCAGACAGCTGGCTCTATACTAACTGAAATGCTAGAGCATAAAACTTTAACACCTCTAGCAGTAGCTGCTCAACGGAAAATAAGCATCAGTGCTAACATACTATAAATGAGCAAACGACTGCGAAATAGTATAATAGTCAACCTGAATGATATTAAAGGAAAACCTCTATTTAGAGAAGAGCAAGAACATTATGATATCACGACTAGCTGGTCAAATTACATCATGATTAAAGAAGAAGGAGAAATAGAATAGAGGGAACTAAACTGCATGAATCACAATTTTATGTGACGAGAAAGGGACGAAATTACAAGGTAAAATAAAGTGGATCATTAAAGCACTACATGCAAGCACTCGTGGACTAAGATGACGAGACAAAATGAGGGACTTAATGTCGATTGTTGCAGTAATATTGATGATAGTAATAATTATAACAGTAATAAAAAATATTTCAATTATCACAGCAATAGTTTGATTCTTGATGATCTATAAACTACCTGCAATTTCCACAAGGATAGCAATATGATATAATTAAAATAATTTTTTTAAGTATTCAACAGCATGAAATATTTGTTAACATCGCAAAAACCAATAAAACTAAAATAAAAAATTAAAAATAAAATTGAAGTCATTGAGGAAATGTAAACAATCACAGCAAGAGTTAGTATAAAAAGACAATAATAAGAGATGGGTAACCTCGGAGAATTTAAGGTACCAAACAAAATAATAATAATAATAATCCAATTTCAGTGGAATAAGAGGACTGTATGCCTCTTGTACCAGAACTGCTCCAACATATAGGAAAGCTAGAATATATCTTTTAGTTGAAAACAAGGTTCATCAGAAGTTGACAGCAGTATAAAAATTTAATGAATCTCCAAACTCAATAATCACTAGAAATAGATGACATATCTTCTATTCAATTTCCTGATAAGCATTGAACTTCCAGGTGTCTCAATCAAAATTTCAAACAGTTATTACAGGAGGGGAGATTTAAGACCATACCGTACCAAGCCATGAAAGAAAAGCAACTGCTTCCTAGACAGCTGTGATGTGTTGGGATCACCAACACAAGCCAATCCTACAATAACTCTCAACAAGAACAAGTTCATAACATAACCAGCACTTTTCCTTTCCGTTATCATATGATCAAAATGGTCATGTTTAGCCTAGCCGTTTGTACTTGAATATTACCATAAATTTCCAACTATGATACCCTAAAAACCATAAAAGTTCCAACAATGAAGTTTCTGCACTGGTCAAATCTTCGATATTCTATATTTTCTCATAACAATATATCCTTTTCTCCAAAGGAGCCCACTGATTCAATCAAGCAATATATGATCAAAGAGCGAAACCTTGAAAATATGAAAGATATGCAGAAGTTGACATTGTTCGATCAAACGTGATTGAAAAAGGTCAAGAAGAGATCATATTAGACTACTATTTAAAGTATAACGGATGCCATTCCAACCCTTGTTGCTGGGCCTCCAATGCTATCCCTTCTTGTCTTGTAAGTATATGCTTTAGATGATCTCGTATAAAGCGCCTGCTAGACCTTGTCGAATGCTGCCAACTTAAATGCAAAACTTAACACAATATGCAGAAAATATTTAAGGGGAAAAGGTACCAAAAAACCAGATGAAGACGAACTCCTCTGTAGCTCAAATATTGGCATTTGGCCACATAAAATTAGTAGCATGGATAGGATACACAGCGATGTAAATTGCATGGGATCATGACGTCTACCCCAAAAAAGAAAATCATAGTGCACCAACAGACATAGTGTTATACCTACTGGGGCTAGGATTATCATCAAATAAGAAGCATCTGTTATTTGACATATTTAGAGGCAAAACCTCCAAAGAATTGAAGTGACTATCATATCTGTCAAACTATCACCAAGATAAAGAAAACTAACAGGATCTCATTGTAACTATTTCTCGAAGCCTAAGAGTAATGCTAATAGTCAGTAAGAGAAAGCCTATGTCCAATAGACAGTACAACTGCTATACTGGAAAGTAATAAATATAGCCTTATTCTATTCGGACAGTATCCAGGCCTATACTGGAAAGTAACAAGTATTGTAGACTAAATATGACAAGATTCCTAAAGCAAATTCAGATTCAAACTATCAGAAAACATATGTAAATAAACAATAGAATACCTACAGCTATAAGTAATTGTTTTCTTACTGTGCATTGCAATCTTTTTAAAAAAGAAGGCATCATAAAACACAATGATCATGTTGCGATACAAAATATTGAAATCTGTGAACAGGCATTAGAAGCCCAGGGAGAACCCCTTCAGGTACCTCACTATTGACGATCTCATTAACTAACTTTTTGGCTGCTTCTATTTGTTCATTTGTCCCTTCCATGTGCACAGTTCTTTCATTGGATGTATCTCCGGGGGGGAGATGTAAAGGTATAACCTGGAAAGAACAATGTAGTCTCAAGTCAAGTACTAACAAACAAATAAACAGAAGTAGCACAAGAATATACATGTGTGTGGAAAAGTGTTCATAAGGAGGCATCTTAGATTCAATCTAAAGTAGCGCCTTCAAAACTATATTATATGTTATCAAATTACTCAATCCACTCCATTCATTTTGATTTATATATTTTTGATTGTATACAAACAAAAAATTAGCCATGTTGGGTTGTGATTACTCATGCATCAAGTGATTGTAACATTAACGATTTTACAACAATATAACTAAAGAGATAATGAAAAATATGTGTTAGAAGTATTTAATCATCGTGATTTTTATTTTATTGATGTTTTGAGACATTTGGATCACGATGAATGGAAGGGGTCATCAATTGGAATAGTCTAATTCTACATATATATGTGTGTATATGTGTGTATGTATGTATGTATCTACATGTGTGTGTGTATACATATATATATGAGAAAAATGGGTATGCTTGGTACCAAGCAGAAATTTTGTGCTTGGTAGTGAGGTGTCCTATTCTCATCCATTCATTTCAATTCTCAACCACTCCCCAACCCACGTGAATGTGGGCCCCGATTTCAATGAGTGGAGGGGGATATGCTATCTCACTACCAAGCACAAAACTTGTTCTTGGTAGCTCATTTAGCACAATGAGCCGCCACCTCATATATATATATATATATATATATATATATATATACTTTCCTTTGTAACTGAAGGAAAACCTTATAGTGAACAGTAAACTTTCTTATTATTCATGTATTTATCTCTAATTAAACAATTCCCCACCACTTCCCCACAACCGTTTTTAATAAGTGGCCACGTTTTGCAGTTCCCCACAACTTCCTCTTCATATATTTTTTTTTTAGAACCACCCCATCCCCACCTCATACAGTCATACCGCCCCACGTCCTCTCTCTCCCTCTCCCTCTTCACCCCCCGCCCCCGCTCCTGCTCCCTCATTTAACCGAAACATCGAAATTTTTTAGGCGACGAACATCGAAACGATGGACGGGGCCTACTTCAGTCGTTTAGGCTTGAATCGATGTCGATGCCAGCGAGGAAAAGGCTAATGAAGGATTTCAAGAGGTTGCATAATGATCCGCCGGCGGGAACCAGTGGAGCCTCGCAGGATAACAACATCATGCTGTGGAACGTCGTGATCTTTGGGTAATTTTGCATTTGATGTCGAATCCTTGGTTTGATTTTAGATTTTTAGGGTTCTATTCTGATGAAAAAAATCCTCTTTTCATTCAGATTATATGTGTGATCCTTCAGATCTTCAAGGTTAACGTGGTAGTAGACATGAATTCTGGTAATAGACTCGCAAGTTTTGTGACTACTGGTTCTCTATAGTGTTAAAGATTGATAGAATTTAACTTTGATTCATGTTAAACAATTATCTGAATTATTCTTGTGCTCAGTAGCAAGTGTTTTAGGAAATTAGGACCTCAGTTGTCCATATTCTTAAGTCTTTTCTTATTGATAATCAGAGAAGTCATTATCAGCAACAAAAATTTATCAAAACAAGATTACAATGAATATTTCTAGCATTTCGTGACACCAAACCTTTACCAACAGGACATGTTTGATGCCATGGATTTAGAGTGATCTTCCCTAGGAAGAATATTTTGGTCTTCATTGAGCAATGTGCCAGACTATTTTTTAGTAAAAGTAATATAATTCAATAAAATCCATGAGACTGATCCAACCCATTAATGCTTCTTGTAATGCTCGAGTTCTTGTGCAGGTAAGAAGAATGGCTCCCTGCCTCTCCATTTCAAATCTCGAAGAGAGAGGGAAAGAGAACAGAGGCCAAGCTGCGAGAGAGCCCAAGCCCTATCAAGCAAAACCTAATGTTGATATTACATTATGAGGATATGTACATTTCCATTTTGAATTTTGTGATTTCTTAGAGTTTTATGAATATAATTTTCACTTGATATAATTGCTCTTCATGCAATTTGAAAGAATGATCTCTCTATGCATTGATCTAAGAAGTTGTTGTCATGCAGGGTGAAGGTTTTAGTTTCCATTCTATGATATTTCAGCAAACATGTTTCTGGCATTTTTTTCCAGGTAAATCTAAAAGGTTTGGCACTGTTGAGAGTTCTAAGAATGACATTTAGTGTTTGGAGATGATGAAGGCTGGAGGAATGAAGTCATCACCGATGATGTATAATGCATTAGTCAATGCATACGCATAGAGAGTAAATACCAATGTTTTGTGAACATGTTGCTTTTTTGTTGTTTACAAAAAGTTTCCTGGGTAGGATTTTTTTTGGGCAGGATTATTTTTCGAGGTTTGGAAAGTATCATGCACATAATTATTTGTTGCATTTCTGATATTTTCTTAATAGTGTATTCATGTATTGTATATCTTAACACATTTTTTGTGTTTGTGCTCTTTTGCAGGGACTGTCAGAGAAAGCTATAAGGGGCCGTTTGGTTGTATGTTTTTACCATGTAAAAGGATAGAAAGTGTAAAAAAGTGGGTCCTAATGTCAGCTTTCATCACTTTTAATTGTTTGTTTGTAGTTGTGAAAATAGTGTAAAGTGATTTCATATGCTAATGTGGCTTGTAAATTGATTTCATAAAAAAAAACATGATTTTAGGAGAAAGCTGACATTGAAGTCAGGAAAAAATAATAAAAAATAATTCCAACCAATATGATTATTTGAGTAAGGACCACTTTTTACACTTTCCAAATAAACAATTAAAGTTACATTTGCAAACCAAAAAACAATTTATGATTCCAATGGAATCAAAAACAAACAAAGAAAAGTATAAAAGTGAAATCGATGAGGTAGACAACAACTTTCCAAGTTGTGTCATAAATACACAACTTTACCAACAACAACCAAATGGCCCCTAAATGCATGCAGAGCAGATGGCATAAAACGTAGTATTTTAGTTCTTAACTCTTTGATTTAATGCATTTGGTGAAGATTGACAGGAGGTGGAAGCCTTTTCCTTACTGCAATTTATTAAGGAAAATGTAAGTATATGATTTATCTTTTATAGTTTTAGTTTATTAGCATAAGATTATGCACTCTTTTCTGCATGCTTAGCCCCACTTATCAGCTCTTGACATATGGTTATTTTTTTTCTATTGCAAGATATAAAGCCAATTGTTGTGATCTGTACAACTCTTAAGAAAGTTTTAATCCCTGTTGAGAAGTTTGAAAAGGCAATGGCTGATATACTACTCTATTGCTAATCTGAAAAGAACTGATAACAGATTTAACAAGTTTTGGATGCTTGGATTTAAGATATTTGATACTTCATGGATATTCTCTATGCATCCCAAATTTAGCTGTATTCAAACACAATCAACAAATTAGCAAGTAAAAAGGGAAAGAAAACTTAAAAATCTATTAAACATGTAAAGTTGTCTATTGATAATTTTTATATATATAGATAAGTATATATAGTTTGATGTCTTTTTTAACATGATAGAAGTTTTCAAGGAAACATTATTATAGAATTCGTATTATAATATTCAAAGTCATTTGATGTTTTATTCAAAGCCATTTGATGTTTTCAAAGATACTTTTGTTAAATGTAATTGTAATAGATTTGATCTTTTTTATCTGTATATGTAAAACATTTGATGTTTTATTCAAAAAATTCTACATGTTTACAGGAGCATATATCAGATCATATATCACAGTTGTCAGGTTAAATGTCAAGTTAAATGATTAACAGATCTATAATGTTGAACTTCACAAGTATATACATTATTTGAAGGGATAAGCAAGAGATTTAACTTTCTGTGTTAAGAGTTTTAATTATCTATGTTTCTATGTTTAAAAATATGGACTTCAAGTATATAATGAATTGCAAACAAATACCTCTCTGCATATCCTCATTGGTTATAAATGATGGACTTCAAGTATGTTTAAGATAAATTTATCGTGACAAAACAAAAAAATAAGAAGAGGAAAAATTACGCACAAAAATAATCTGTAAGGATGTCGTGCTTAGAACGGGATGAATACTAGTTATCATAACAGGACGATCTATTCTACAATTACAAGCAACCAAAGAGACCCTTGATCACTTGCCCTCCTTCTTCCTTGCAATTATCTTTTGGTTTAAATTAATGAAGTTTTGAGTTTGTCTCCATCTACAAGTGAGTGTGTGAATAATAAAACAGAAAACCACATTCAAGATAGGGTTTATTATGTACTTTACATTATCTTCAAGTATTTGAAAGAACCATGTCAAAGTAAATTCATATCATATTACACGTTGTTAAGTTAAATATTGGGTATTGGGTTAATAGGCTGTTACCCGTTAACATTAACCCTATTTGTATGGCTATATATATCTCTCTTGTTATTCTCAATAAACTATTTAGGGTTTTCTCTATTCTCTACATGGTATCAGAGCATGAAACCCTAGCCGTCACAAATCTTCATTCAAAAATCCTAGCCGTCGCCCGTTGCTTCAGTACCACCCCCTGCTGCTACAGTACCACCGCCCCGCTGCTACAGTACCGCCGTCGCTGCAGTGCCGTTGCTACAGTGCCACCTACATCGTGTTGCCTATTCCCTCAACATCTCAGTCTTCGAACTGATGAGAGGACGATTGTATCCCTCAACATTTCAGTCATAGAACTGATGAGAGGAAGCCTCAACATTTCAGTCATAGAACTGATGAGAGGAAGAGTGTCTATCTCATGTTGTTGAGATATTTCACTTTTATTCTTGTTTCCTTCGAGAAACAAGAATATAGAAATTAAGCCTTTGTGCAAACAAAAGCCAGGGCTCTCTCCCTCAGGTGATCTCGCCTACGCAGCGTGAGGGCATGACTATCTACCACTCTGCCTCTAATCCTGCTCCTGATCTGCTCTTAGTTTATGTTTCGAAAACGAATCTCTACTACTAATCTGCCTATTTGACTACTATTTATCTCCTATTGTTGCTCAAAAATAAAAAATGACTACTACTTCGATGTCGGACATCTCCTCCTCTACTACTCCTTCTATTGTTGCTGGTGAGACCTCTGCGCCCAAGGTAGTCTTGGAGACTACTATTAAATTGAATGGTGCAAACTATCTGCTCTGAACACAAGCTTTCCGCATCTTCATTGGCGCTCAGAGCAAACTACCACATCTTCTTGCATCTCCACCACCAACCCCAGATCCCACCTACAATTCATGGCTCTCATCTGATTATTGTGTTATGACTTTGCTTCTCAACAGTATGAAGCACAGATCAGTAACAACGTTATGTTTTTAACCATTGCGAAGGAGATGTGGGACAGCCTAAAGATTATGTACGGGAACGAGAAGAATGTTTCTCGTGTATTTGAAATTTATGAACGACTGTTTACGCTCAAACAGGGAGATAAGTCAGTTCCGGAATTCTTTGGTGAATTGAAGGGACTGATAGACGAACTAGAGATGCATCAGCCTGCAGTAGCTGATGCAACGACGCTATTAGGGTATCATCGTGATCTGACAGTATCCAAATTTCTTTCTGGGTTGAACCCTAATTTACAATCCCAAGTGAGAGGATAAATATTGGGTGGAGATACACTTCTCTCACTGACTGCTACATTCTCCAGAGTCATATAGGTCTCTACTGGTGTTACTTCTGATACTACTACACCATCTCCACCTACGATGGATCAGTCTGCCATGTTCTCTAATCGAGGCAAAGGCCGTGGTCGTGACCGTGATTCAGGGGGAGGACGTGACTCCTTTGGTGGGAGGCAAGGTGAATCTGATAAGGGCTCACGACAGTGTGGTCATTGTGGGGAACCAATCATATTTCTGAGAAGTGCTTGGAAAAGTTTGGTCGTCCTCAGTGGGCCCAGGTAGCTGATACAGAGTCGACTAACTCATCT
>BQKN01000939.1:364656-377028 GCA_022839385.1 Asparagus kiusianus | reverse complement strand
ATATATATATATATATATATGCAACTCACCACTCTATTTCTTGGTAGCTCATTTAGCACAATGAGCCGCCACCTCATACCCATCATTCCCTATATATACAAGCAAAATTTTGCTAGGATTCAAGAATAAACACATAGGTCATGCATTGGCCAGTGAGTTTGTTTCTTATTCTAAACTAAAGAACATGACAGTCTATAATTAGTTAAATAAAATATTTTCTATTAGAGGAAAGATCTAGCTGATGGGGAACACAATAAATGACAAGCAAGTTTTGTAAAGCATGCACTTGTGTACAAACCTGAATCACACAGAAGACACAAATAAAACTTTTGTCTCATGAATAACAAAACTTGCTTGTTACTTATCAAATTTCACTTTTTAATCTAAAGAAAAGCCTCTACCACCATTATATACTTGTATCTCTAATATATATTAAAGAGAGAACTTAAAAATTAAACAACTTGACATCCAAGTGGTGATTCACAATGAGTTCGTGCAACTTGCCAAACTTTCAGATCACAGGCTTGTCAAAAGATATATTAGTCAGACTTAGTCAAATTAGGAAACATAAAACCTATACGAATTGGAAAGACAACCTCATATCTCAACCATATACTAAGCCAGGGCCACAAGCATTGCTGATTAAGAGGAAGCAAATATTGGCACACACTATAAATGTAATTTGAAATTAATGAAACTAAGATTATTACACATAAACATAATAATTAGAGAAGTAAGGAACATATCATTAGACACATGACATGCTTCCCATGTGACAAAGGAAAAGCATGAAAGTTAAAAACCCTGAATATATGAATATGTTCAAAAAAATAAAATACAAACCTGGATACGAGCTCCACTGTTAGCTTGCATGGTCTTAATTGTCTCGCCACCTTTACCAATGATAAGACCAACCTGAATGAAAGCAAACATGAAGGCCACTAAGAATTCAAAAGAAACATCACTTTATTAAACAAAAAAAACTATATTTAGCTAGCCGACCTTGTTATTAGGAACTTTCATGGAGAAATGCTCAGCACCAGCTACATCTCCACCAAATCTTCGATTAGATACACTGCCAGAAGCCCCAGCATCTGCCTGCGTCAGATGTCATGTTAATAGAATGACTAGCTAACATCAATTATATGCAAACAATTTTCAACTAAACAGCTAAATTAAGTGTATAAAGTGTACCTCCGCGAGCAAGTCATTAATCAACTGTTCTGCCCTACTGACTTGTTCGGATGTACCAGTGAGTTCGACAGGCCTTGTCTGTGAATTAGGATCAGCATCCATATCTCTGGTCACTTGAATTTTAGCCCCAGATTGTAGCTGAAGATTTCTAATTGTCTCTCCACTTTTCCCAATGATAACTCCAACCTAAAAAATGACAATCTAAGCTTGCAAGAACTAGGAATATAAAACTAAATCAATCCCAACAAATTTATGAATGTCAACAAGTGAGACAAAAGCTGTATACCCTTCCATTTGGAACGTCTATCTTCTTGCTAGCGCCATAGCCATATGGAGTAAACGATGTGGGTTGAGTCATGCCTACCTGGGAAGGGATCTGACTCATAGGCTTCTGCATATAGTCTGAATAATGAAAACAGTATAATTAAATCAACATAAAGCATTTACATGTACTACCTAAACATCCAAAAAAGTCAGAAACTTTCGTATGATGACACCAAACAGATTTACCATAATGCTCGTAATGATATTCATATAAGATTCAAACACATCAATTAAATGAAATGGGAGTTGACAAATTAGATATTGCATTCTGAAGTGTTATCATAATGAATGGTGTGCGAGGCTGATGGTGGACTATGCAAAAGGTGAAATCAAACAATAAAAGCAAAAGAAAAGTAACAACTAATATATCATTCTATATTGAGACAACTGGCTGATCTCCAGCTCTATATATCCAACTCTCTATATGCTAACCTGACATAAAACCAGCATGAAACATAGAGGAGCCATTTATCAACCGGGTAGGTACATGTGATCACCACAATGGGAACACATGGATGTAACAATTAACCATGTAAAGTGCATGCTACGTGATTTTAGTATATTATTTTCAGGCGGCTAGGATTATGGTGGATCCCTCAAGCAAACTTCTGGTCTCCCAAATTAACTATAAGCATCAAAACCTAAGAAACAAACCTCAGTACAGAAAAGAACAAGAAAATCCTATGGGATGGACCAACCAAATCACTAATATTTGTAGCCAACAATGCAGCAGAGCAAAAAAGAATCCCTATGCAGCCAAATCACCCGTCAAAAAAAAACAATAACAACACAAGTATAGCCACTGATATGAAAATCAGCATATCCTAATTGGTAAACTAGGAACGTAAACTTGGACAATTGAGATCTCTCTGTGTCTATCCAACTCAATATATAATATATAACAACCCAAGTATTAAAAGAAATAAGACCCCTAGTCGAACCTGCAGGTCAAATTAAAGAAAAGCCTAAGAAGCCCAAGTATGTCATGCATCCGAAAGCCCCTAATGTTACAAGCAAGTTATAGCCCCAAAC
Source organism: Asparagus kiusianus (assembly GCA_022839385.1). NCBI lineage: Eukaryota > Viridiplantae > Streptophyta > Magnoliopsida > Asparagales > Asparagaceae > Asparagus > Asparagus kiusianus. Next base: position 374,478 of record BQKN01000939.1, on the reverse strand, counting down.
CGTCATCATCAGCCAAATCCTTCCTTTTTAAGGAAATGCAAACCCTAATTAGTGAAATTATAACTTTTCGCCTCGGCGATGGCCTGAGGTTTGCGATTGGCGAACCAGATTCCATTGGGGGGGGGGGGGGGAGGCAACGATGTTGCAGGACGAAGGTGGAGGGGATTGGCGCCCTCAGTCTTCCAGTTGTTGTCTGGTCGAGAAGATGAACACTGAGTCTTCCTCGATTGAATTGACTAAGGCCGGGGTTTCCGATTTGAGATTTCTAGGGTTTGGGGTTTGGGCAAGACGAGGGATATTGGAGTGCATCACATTTACGTGCAACAAATATGAACCCTAAGCACAAAACTAAGGAATGTCCTAATAAACCAAACCCTAATTCTGACAATCAGCAGCCACAGATCCAAAGCCTAATTCTAATACTACCATAAAAACAACAATAACAAACAATTAAAAACCCTAGACGACGAGATCCAGGCCCGCCTGAGGAGGGGCTCGCGTCTGATTAGATAAGAGACACGAACCATCGGCGGCAGCGCCGTTGTCGTTCTTAGGCCTCTTGGCCTCGGATTCACTGAAGAGCTTGGCGGCGATCTCCTGCGCTTTGAGCTTGGCGAGCTGGATCCCATCGAGAGGGGGAGCGACGCTGTTGTACGACGGCGGAGGAGGAGGAGAGGGATCGTCGAACTTCCGCTTGCTGTCGGATCGAGAAGAGGAGTACTGGGATTCGTCCGCCATTGGAGAGAGCTAGGGTTTGTAGAATTGAGAAAATGAGAGAAGAGATTGGAGAGAAGCGGGGAAAACGGAAACCCTAGAAATAGAGGGGTAAATTAATAGGTGGAAAAAATGCTATTTACGGTTTTAGCATCGACGCGCTCTGCCTGGAACCAAGAGAAGGACCTGAAAGGATAAGTGGACCCACCAAAGCTGATTAATGGGCTGTTTGTTTTGCTTCTTTTGCCCCTAATTCCCTGTCAAAACTGACAGTTTGCTGTCAGTTTTGACAGTTTTCTTGCCAAACACTTTTAAAAAGGACGTTTTGACAAGAAAGCTGCCAGGAAATCAGGGGCAAAAGAAACTAACCAAACAGCCCCTAAGTGTGAATTAGAGAGCGAGCTCTACTACCATCTTATAATGGATGGATAGAGTTCAGACTTATTTCTCATAGCATTGTCTAAGAGAACGTTTGGTTTGACAGAAATATCAGAAGTAGAAAATAGATTAAAGAAGTAAGTTGTAAATTTATGATATAGGAACTAGTAGAAGTAGTATTTTTTTTACATATTTTTTTAAGTTGTGGAAATAGTAATTCTTCTTCTTCAATATCTTTTTTTATTTGGATAGAAATAAAAAGTTGTAACGAAGTAACTAATAAAAGAAATATTAATAAGAAAAATTAGTTATTTACTAATTAATATGCATTTCACATACTTTCGAATTACTTCCGAGCCTTGAGGGTGTAGGCTATCTAAAATCACTAAAGATAGCTAATCCCCATCAAACACCGATGATGGAAGTTATAATTTGACGGTTTTCATATCTTCAAGGAGCCATGATGAAGATTACAAGATGACGATCTTTGCAATGCTCTAGTAAAAGAGACTACAAATTGACGTTTTTTTCAAATCAAGACGCAAAGCTCACCTCCGTGTCTCAGACTCAAAACACAGAGGTCGGACCTGCGTTGCAACATCAAAACACAGAGGCCGGACCTGCGTTACAACATCAAAACGCATGGATCCTCCCTGCGTTGCAATATCAAAACGCAGGGGTCGGACCCGTGTTTTCTGCATTTGACTGGTTCATATAGAACCTGAACGGTTTTTAAATCATATCTCCACTTAATGAGGTCGGTTACAACCCATTATGGAGAGATTTTAGGGGGAAGGTTACACCCCTGAAACCCTTGAACGGTTTTAAAACCGTTTTCCACGAAATGGAGTCGGTTACACCCCATTAAAGAGAGCTTTTAGGGGGTGGTTACACCCCTGGAAATCCCTATAAATGGCAAAAAACTCAGCGGAGTTCGGGGATCTTCAATCTGGAATTTTGGAGATCAAAATGGTACAAAGGAGAAGTCGGCATTCTTCGACCAAGAGCATCCTCGGCAACAGAAAGTTTTTAGAGCTTTCATCATTGGCTTATTAACCGATTTTCGGTTCAAATCAACTCTTTTTCAATAGTTTAAACTCACTCTGAGTTATCAACTCGTCACGAGTTTCAAACTTGCCACGCAAGTTCTCCTCAACGTCAATAAAGAGGAATCAACCACGTTGTACAAAGCGAGCTGGTCGGATCGTCAACGAGAAGCAAACCCAAACTCGATACGAATATCGAAGGAGACATCTCATCGCTACCATGAAAAACCCGGTTTTTAACAAAGGGGATGATCTCCGTTCATCTTCTTCTCTTTTGTGAATCGGGATTCCGATTAAGGAGAGTGTAATTTTTTTCTAAAGTTAATTAGAGAGAAATTATATTGAGATAATTGTACTCATTCTTTGTCTAAGTCGGTTAGAAAGATAATACAATAAATCATATTCTTAATTTTCTTCTTCTAATTTTCCCACAAACAGAAGGGTGGAAAAAAATTTGGAAGTAAGGATAACATGTAGGCACCACATCATCGTTTAAGAAAATATTGCAAGTAAGTTTTTGAATAAACGAATGTATTTTTTTGCTTTGGAGTAGCAGAAGTAGCACCTATTTCATTTACTTCAGCTACTTCATAATTATTTCTATGCAAACAAACAGACCCTTAGGAGGTGTTTGGTTCACCCATTTTATAGAAAAGTAAAAAAAAAAACACTTGACGATTGCGTTTTAATAAATAATAAAATTCTGTAGATTTTCATAAACTATGTTTGGTTTACAAAAAAATTATAGAAATGTCTTCTATAAAGTAGGGATAAGTTGAGTATTTTATAAAAACCAACTTCCTCTCCAAATGAGCGAAAATTGCCTAGAAATCTGACATATATATTAAAAAATAATTAAGTACATCAATATCATCCCCCATGTGATTTGCCATGGCATTGTTAGTGATATTTTTTATATAAAGTGATATCTAACCAAACAAAAGAAAAAGAAAACAAGATATTTTCTATAAAGTTAAATACTTTTTCATACTTCGAACCAAACAAAAAAATAGCAAAACATAGGGAGTATAGTACTCTTTGAGCTCTATAAATTTTTCCTACAAATTTTATAGAAATACAAGAAAATCAAATTTTGAGCACATTTCTTTTTCCTTTTTCTATAGAAATTGAACCAAACAGCCTCTTAGTAGCACATGAATACATTGTAGCTTCACTCGCTTCTCGTTTATATATACTCTTGTTTTCCACATCATTTTATGTAGTCTGTGTTATTTAACATTAGCATATTATTACTTTTTATCATGCAGATGTCAAAAATTACATCTGAATGTTCTCGCGTGATATTTATAATCAATTAGTATATGAATGACAACCAAGAACATTCAGGTTAAGTTTTTTACATCCACACGACAGAGGGTATTTACAATATCAGTCTTAAATAACTCAAGAGTACATAAATTTCACAAAAAAAAAGTCCAGATATATAAGTACCAAGTGAGTCAAAAGCATAAGATGTTCAAGTGCTATTTAAACCTTTTTTTTTACAGATCTAATGTGTCTTTTGTTAAAAAAAAAACAAAAATAAAATTATTCTCTTTGCTAGAGTATCACAGAGAACTTATCATAATCATCTTGACAGCATAAATGGGATAGAGAAACAGGCATAATACTTTCTCTTTGCTATAGTCTATTTAAGCTACACAATAAGATGTAATGATTGCCATAACATATCAAAAAAAAAATTGTAAAGAATCAGAAATAATACTTGCAAATAGTGTAAGTAAAGCATATAGTGATATAGATCAATACTTCCTTCCACACATGAAAATTGCAGTCAGAGAACTAAAACCACCTGGAAAAATAGAAAATAAATATATTCCTGCGGTAAATAGGTGTTCCCCATTTTCAACATAAATATGCATCCTCCTCACCAACAGTGGACAACAAATGCAGCAAAAAACCAAATTGTGCACCAAATAACACAAAACTGCAAATAATATAACACAAAGGGCACGCAAAATGTTTCTTGTCACTGACCACGAGCTACGGATTCCGCACGACATTTGAGTTCATATGAGTTAAAACATCCCGCTCTTCATTACAACTAGTGCGCACCCCGTGCAAAGCACAACCCTCTATTTTTTAAGCACTACATTTTAAACTTGTCTTTCTTTAAGTTTTAATACATTTAATTTAATTATTGTATGCTTAAAATTAGAAATCATATCTACTCTTTTATACTTAAAGAATGATCCAAGTTTTAATACATTTGATTTAAAAATCATATCTACTCCTCTATACTTAAAGAAGGATCCATGTTTTAATACATTTATTTTTTTCCTGTTTATGCTACAGTATATGTTGTGGTATGAACAGTAGCTTTGAGTGCGGAGGCCCGGATTTGATTTCCTATTCATGATTTTTTTAAATTGTAGCATAAACAATAATTCCTTAGGTTCTCCTTTAAGTATAGAGAAGTAGATTTACATCCAAAAAAGCGAGCACATTTGAGAGCTTTGGATTATAATTCACATGCATTATAATTTGCAAATAGATTATAATCTAAGTAAATCATAATCTACATTACTTGGTAAATTTAGTGAATTATGTATCTTAACTTATTTTCTAGTAGCTTATAAGCTATGAGGTTTGACCAAGTAAATGACAATTATACCCGTTGTGATTTCACAAAATCAGATGCCTCTTGTAACAAGTCACTACCAACCCAATGCTTGACAACAATGGATTGTATAATCCACGCATTTGCCGAACACTCTATTTTTTAAAATGAATTATAATCCACTCATTTATCGAACACTCTTGATTATAATCCGCATCAATTAGAATCTATCTATGAGCGGAATGGATTACAATCCAAAGTTCCTGAACATGCTCTATTGAAAACGGACTATAATATACTAGATTTACCAAACACTTCAGCTTATTGTCCAATTGGCTTATAATCCATTTGTGAATTATAAGTCACACTGATTATAATCCAGTGTTGCTAAATATGTTCTAAATTATTGATTCTAATACGAATATTCCGGTCTTATGTTGGATTGGATTGGGCTATTATAACAATATAATACTAACAATAACATCCTTTTGGGTTTTGCCTATTTAATTTCTTCTGAAGCGGAAGAATACCACAGAGGAGGGCCTGCTCAAGGCCCAGAGGCCTAAAGTTTTGCGTATGAAATTGGATATTGGTTGTATTGATCTGGATTGGCCCAGGCCCAAGTTACCTATTATATTTATTTACTTTGAATATTACTTGCATTAGGTGTTGTCGCACTTCAAAATTTTTAATGCGAGATCAATATATAATGATTAATGATATAAAAAAAAAACGGTTGCTCCATTCAAATTTAATAAGAGCAATTGAAAAACATGAGTTTAACTGTTTTGATGATATAAATACACTTATTCCTGTAGCTACATCCAAACGAGTACATCATGGGCAAAAAATTTGAATTAACATTTCAAAACGTCTTTTTTTGTACTGAAAGAAATCCAACCATGCCATTGCTAGCCATCATAACTTATCCTAAAAAAGATGGAAATTGAGCTCTACGATCTGAGCCGCCAAAAAGAAAAACAAATAACTGCGATTTTTCTTTCGATGACGGGTTGAATTTTCTGTATTTAATGGATTTATCAGAAAAACATTATCATTTCCATGACAAATTAAGTTATAAGTGAAAAGTAGATGACTAAACAATTCCAACGGCAAATAGCAAAATGAACAAATTTAAGAACATATAGATTTTGGAGGATAAATCGTGAAAACATTTATAAAACAAAAATAATAGGTATTGATGAAGTTTTAATGTTTTATGTGTATTCTTCTTCTTATTTTCATAAGAAAATTGATACAGGCACACCATCGGGCACACCTGCGGTCACACCCCCCTCTGGTTACAGTGCACGGGTCCCACTTGAGATTAAAAATATTTTTAATCTTAAGTAGGGTCTGTGCACTGTAGCCATATTATTAATCTCAAATAGAGTTCATGCACTGTAGCCAGAATGGCGTGTGATCGGAGGTGTGCCTGTAGCGTCACCGGTTCATAATTCTTTCTCTGAAATCAATTGTACAACTTCTTTAAATATTTTATTATATCCTTAACATGAGCCTTGTACTAAAGCCTAAGAATAGTAGACTCTACTGCCTTAATTAGTCTGAGAATACGTGGCAATGTTAGAAAAGACAAGGAAAGAAATGAATTTATGAAAATTCCGGGGCTATAAGATAAATATTTCAATAAAAAACAAACAAACCAACAGACAAAAAAACAAAATCTAGCAAAAATAAAAAGGGGAGGAAAAAAAAGATCCAAAGAAGACGCAGACCCTCGCTCGCTAGGGCGACGAAAGACCCCCCAGCCCCAATCGAAGCAACGAAACCACTCTCTCTCTCTCATCATTTCGTCTCCAATCTCTCTTTTCACCTCTTCGATCCCATTTACCCCCTTCTATCTCTCGATTAATGGCCGAATCCTTCATCGATCGAGTCCGATCACTGATCTCTCGCCGCCGTTGATGCTACCTCCGATACTCACCGATCTCGCCGTAAAACTTCAACCTGAAGATGAACGGGAAGGCAGCGGAGGACGGAGATGCGGCGGCAGCGTCGCCGGCGGCGCTCGAGTGGAAATTCTCGCAGGTCTTCGGCGAGCGGACCGCCGGTGAGGAGGTTCAAGAAGGTACGAGATTGAGAAAGCAGTGAATTCGTTAGATCTGGTTTGGTTCTTTTATTTCCGATCTCGATTTAGGGTTTCGCCTTTAGTTTTCGTGCTCAAGTCGGGGGAAAAGGTTGGAAGAAATTATCTTTTTCCTCCTTTTGGTCGATTGAAATGGTAATGAACTTGGTGAAATGGATTTGGTTATCGATGAATTAGAGAACTATGATTTCTGTGTAGTTGACTTTCCCTTTTTGGTACTTGGATTCAGTGTAGTCTTCTGTAGATAGTGATTTTTTGTGTAGAGTTTTTTGTCACCTGTGTTCGATGAGCTTGACTATGGCAATGAAAATCCTCAAATTTGGGTTTTTTTTAATTACAGTCTGGACACAGTTCAGCTCACATTTCAGTGTTTTCCAAGTGTTTTACTTTGAATTAAGTTATTTATTATACTTAGAGCAGCTCTTGATATTTTCTGAGTGAAATCTCCATTCTTAACTTGAAGTGAAGTTGCTCAAATGATTTTATTGGGGATGAATATACATCTGTTGCTAAAATTGATAGGTGTTATCATTATATAGAATCCGTCTGCTTTGAAGAACTTTTTATGTTACTCTTTGTACAACAAAACTTGCATTTTCTAATCAAAACCGGTGCATTACCTAAAATAATCATGACATCTGTATGCACACAAGCAATATCCTCACATACTAAATGAGCTGTTTTTTTATGTTTACATTAAGATGTTGCACCAATTTTAGATGCCAGTGATTTTATGATATGATAATTACATCACAAAGTAAAGTTTATAAGGAAGTTGTTAGTAGCATGGCAAGATGGGGGCAGGATACAAGATTCCTTTCTTCCTAATATTGGAAGATTATATGGATAATGTTTACAGGTCCAAACTAATGTTAGTAAGTGCCGTAATAATTCAGGATTATTGATGGGGGAAGAGTGCAAGTGAACTTGTACTTATTGTTGTAGAGAACAGGAGATACCTTGAGGTATTTGTTATCCTTTGTCTATCCTCCAGTTCGTCATCTTCAGATTGCCTTCTTGTCTACACAATTTAGGTGCCAGTTTATACTTGGATACAGATTACCTCTATAGGTGGCTGTCAGTTGCTTAGATAATAATGGTATTTCAAGACTAAGTACTGAAGCTATGAAGTTGAAAGGTATGAAATCAAAATTTTAGTTATATATTGATACCCCCCCCCCCCCCCCGGCGCCCGGCAGGGCTTTTGTAATGTACAATGATGCGGGAACCATCAGCTTTCATGCTATAGTACTCCGCTTTGTATTCTTTTGCACTGATATTGTCCTACTGTAGCTTATTTTGCCTGTTGCAAAGGATTTCCTTCTACTACATGCTCTTCTCACCTTTCTATATGCTTATTGGCAGCTACTGATGAACACTTCTCCTTGCAGTTGACATTATTTCAGCGATAGAGTTTGACAAATCTGGAGATCATCTTGCTACTGGAGATAGAGGTGGTCGTGTAGTTTTATTTGAGAGGACAGATGTTAGGGATGTAAGTCCAATGACTTTATCCTTTTGCTGCAATTGTCTATCATCTTTAACCTATGTACCTGCCTTTTTCTTTATTCTTCAATTGCTTACAATTTCTGTTTATCAATTTATCGCGTAGCATGGTTCTCGAATGGAACTAGAGAGGTCAGATTATCCAGTTACCAGACATCCTGAATTCCGCTATAAAACAGAGTTTCAGAGCCATGAACCCGAGGTAATCAACTATAAGAACTTCTCATTTAACATGATGTTCTGTTATTATATGCCATGTGTTCTTTATAGCTTGACGTTGAACGTGCAGTTCGACTACCTTAAAAGTTTGGAGATAGAAGAGAAGATTAATAAGATTCGGTGGTGCCAGACGGCAAATGGTGCACTTTTTCTTCTCTCCACGAATGACAAAACTATCAAATACTGGAAGGTAAGCATAAAACTTTCATTTAGTTAATGTTATTCTCTTGAGAAATCAGTGGTTGTAAGACGTAGGGTGAATTGATTCATGTTCAGGTTTTGTTCTGAGCGCCAAATGTCATGTTTTTTTTTGTGAGTTAGTTTGTTCTTTATCTGCTTCTTTTCTGCCCCCCCCCCCCCCAAAAAAAAAAGAAAAAAAGAAAAAAAGAAAAAAAGAGTAAACATGTTCTGGCCACATTTCATTTGTTTGCTGTAATATGAAATTGATTGGAGTGGTTGAAGGTTATCTTGAAGTGTCATGTAGCACTGGATGTAAATGTTTGCTCTGAATTCTCACCAAAGTAGAAAAGGAAGGGGGGAAAAAGATAAACCACCACCCCGTTCACCCAATGCAGTTATTTTGGCCTTTCTAGGCTTTTACCTTGTTCTAAATCCTAGAGTAAACCTTTTGTTGCCCAACACATGTGAGACATTTGTTGGGTTCAAAACTATATATAACCTTAAAGAAGAATATATGTTGTTTAACGAACTAGCAATATACAATGTCGTAAGGAATTTTTTCAGGCATACAATTGGTTTCAAAATTCTGTAAACCTCACTTGAGCAAGTAATGTATCAAAATAGCATGATGATTCTGTTCATAAAATGACAGTCTGTATGACACCTCAAATGCAGTATTTAAAAGAAACAATAGCTAGCTAATTGGTCATGATTCCCTCGTTAATGGATTTCAAAGACCAGCGCTTTTATCTTAATTCTAAGCAACAACTATTCCATCTCTCATCTCAACCAGCTACATTTACAACTCAACTAGAACCAAAACAACTGACATGATGTCAGTGATTGTGTTCGTAAGTATACTATAAGATTGCCATTATAGCTAGCAATCTACATAAACACATGTTGATCCTGTAGATTTGTTTGCTGGACCCGAAACAGGCTACACTATACACCATACACCTCTGAAGTACATGAATTGCACAGCAGAACGTTCGCAATCAAAAAAAATTTCAAAATAGGCTTTAGCAACATTAGAAGAAACCCTTAGTTATGCCACATTCATATCATTGCCCGCGGTGCAATATATATAT
>BQKN01000939.1:312890-364256 GCA_022839385.1 Asparagus kiusianus | reverse complement strand
TATAAATTGCACCGCGGGCAATGATATGAATGTGGCATAACTTGATATCATTATATATATATGGGCTGAGCTCACAACTTGATAGGTGAGTGAGGCCATTAATCTTGTTAGACATCTGTTATACATCATTGAATAAGATGTCTAACAGATGTATTTGATTCTCTGTGGGTCAAACATCATATTAGGATTCATGCATGCGATACTTCCGGAGATGGATTATGCATTAGAAATTCAGTAGGCCGCACATTACGTGACTCGAATCTCATCACAATTAAGCCACCCGTGATGGGGCTGCCTTCATAAAGCTCTGGAACAGTAACTCCCTCATGGTGGAGTCCTTTACGGCTTGCTTGTTGTCTATTTATACCGGTATATTGCATGAAGGGTACATGGGAAATATCTGCATGTGTGCGTGGGTGGGTGTATAGGTGCACGCATGTGTGTGAAGACATGCGCACACTTGTGTGTTGGAGACATGCAATTTCTTAGTCTGTTGTTGTTAAAAGTCTTTAACTGCTTGTTTTGTTACTTATCCTTTTTTTTGAACAGGTGCAAGAGAAGAAAGTGAAGAGAGTTTCTGAGGTGAATGTGGACCCTTTGGCAGGCAATGGCAGCATAACCAGTTCTAGTACATCTAATCCTAGAGGACATCTTCCAAACGGTGGATGTTCAGAAAGGCCATGCAGTGATTTGAGCAGTGACTTCTCATTTCCTCCTGGAGGGTTTCCATCCCTGCATTTGCCTGTGGTAGTAGTACTTAGCCCAATGTACTTTATAATTTATTCATAACATGGTAGTTGATATTTCCCATGCATAATACACGTCTTTATAACAATCACATAACATGCACATGTGTTGGAAGCACTTGATATATTTGCTCTGATATAATCACTATAGCTGTCATACTTAATGTGCACATCTTAAAAGCACCATTTACTGTTTAGATTTGTGGGCTCACTTTACTATCATGTACGGTGCATTGCCTTTTTTTTTTCCTGGTTACCATATATGCATACAGTGAGCTATGACTTATCATTTCCTCCTGAAGGATTTCCATCACTGCTTTTGCGATTGGTAATTGTACTTAGCCCAGCATACCGGATAAATATTATGGTAGTGGATATTTGCTATGCATTATATACAAGTCAATTCTTCACAACCACACAATGTGTACACGTAGTGTAAGCACTTGATATTATTGCTCTGGGATAATACTTTTGTCATCATACTTAAATGTGCACATTTTGAACAATGTTAAAAAAAAAATTCCTTGAGGTGTGCTCCGGAGGCTTGAACCATTTTGAAAGGCAATAGCCTCTTAAGTGCAAAAGAGAAACGATTTGTCCCAACAAACATGTCCCTCTCGCTTGAAGCATAAATGAAGTGTGCACTTCACGTCCCATGCAAAGCTTCTCTTTTGAAGAGCACACTTCAAGACAAGGGTAGTAGGGTATAAAGGATTTTTGACTAAGATTAAAAGCACTGACATCTATTCATTTTCTTTTTAAACTTTCAAGGATTTCCCCTTCTTTTTAATGAATTAAAAAACTAAGGCAGTTGTCATAGCTCTACTACTTCTGTGTGCTCTGGGCAGACATTGCTTTTTATTACGCTACTGATTAAACTTGTTTCCAACCATTCTGGATTTTGCTGATTTCTATTTTCTTTGTCTATCTTAATGGGTGATATATTCATGCCTTGCTGTTGATACTTTTCTCTTTCATGAGGGTCTATTTCCTTGTTCATTTCTAAAGGGACTTATTATGTTAATATGACAACTATGATCAGTAGTTTTATTTCTTCTTCTAAATTTAGTACTGTAGCTTTAGGCCACATGTATGGCCTTGCAATAAGATAGATATCTTATATACGTAGCGTGTCAACTCATCTTATTTCGTTCTTATTTGCTGTCTTAGAGTTGAATATATTTATGGTAAATTATTATATTACCTATATTATATACTTATAATATCTATGAATTTAAAATTAAAATGTTATTAATTTATGACTCTTACGTTTCATGCCTTGAATCTTATACTTTGCAATATAAATGGGTTCCAAATCTTCATTTTTTAAAACATTGATTAAGAACATGCAGTGCACAATATTAATTGGAGGGAATGAAGAAGCATCAAGTACTTAACCTACTAGTGAATATACTATTAAGGTTAGGGGCCTATCATCATCATTCATGTACAATGCCTGCTTCCTATTCTATAGTTACATTTATACAGATTCTTTTCTCTGATAAATCTTCTTATTCAATCAATAAGCAGGGATCCTGATACCAGTTGTATGTTCTGTTTCCAGGTATCCAGCCAGGAGACCAGCCTTCTTGCTAGATGTCGAAGAATATATGCTCATGCTCATGATTATCACATTAATTCTATTTCAAATAACAGGTTTCTTCATGCATATTGCCTTTCACTATGTAGTGTTCTATTCTTCTTGCTAGATTGTTTTTTATTCATCTAAAGCTGTTATAGATTAATCTTATATGGAGTCATACATTGGACACTTGTATCCAGATCAGTTTATCATGTCTTACAGTTATGTGTGTATTTTATTATGGTTTAATATGAAACAACTACCATAAACATTTTGCAAATATGGATATATGTCGATAGTGTACATGTGAGGTCCATCACATGCCTAAACTTTCTCAGTTTGGATCTATCTGCTTGACACACCTTCTTAAACTGTTCATAGTTAAAGACAACTTATGCTTGTCCTTATTGTTTTGACAGTGACGGTGAGACTTTCATATCGGCTGATGATTTGCGAATTAATCTGTGGAACTTGGAAATTAGCAACCAGAGTTTTAACATCATTGATGTGAAGCCTGCAAATATGGAGGACCTAACTGGTATTAATCTTAGCCACAGTTTGAATTTGTGAGTTAATGTCTTCTTACAAATTCAACCATCTCACCTTTAAGTGATAAATTGTGAGTTAATGTCTTGTTATGAATTTGAAATTCTGTTGCCTTGTGGGGGTGATAAAATAAACTTTGATTACATTTCCTTTGAAATGCAGAGGTGATAACATCCGCAGAATTTCATCCTACGCACTGTAACACATTAGCATATAGTAGCTCTAAGGGCTCTATACGACTTATTGATTTGCGACAATCAGCACTGTGTGATAACCACTCAAAGTTGTAAGTGATCTATTGTTTTTTCTTTGAACTTTTATACAGTGACATGTACTTGGGTGGACTTCTTGTTTCAATAAAAACTTACTGAATTCTTATTTTGAGTTGTTTGCTTCTTTGCTACTGTCATGGCTAATATCATGTACTTCCAGGTTTGAGGAGCATGAAGCACCAGGTTCGAGATCTTTTTTCACTGAGATCATTGCGTCAATTTCAGATATTAAATTTGGAAAGGATGGAAGACACATTCTCAGTCGTGATTACATGACTCTTAAGGTTATAGTTTTTTTTAGCCGTTTATCTTCAAGTTTTCAATTGTTTCTTTTTTGAGGATAATCAGCAATGAGCTTTTGATATCCATGTTGCAATCCTTGTGCAATTTTGAGAGTCAACTGTTTCCAGTATTTAGTTTTTTTTTTTTTTTAAATTTGCTTGTAACTGATTTCAGCTATGGGATATAAACATGGACAGTGGTCCAGTTGCAACATTCCAGGTCCATGAATATTTAAGGCCGAAGGTGAATACTATTTACAATTATGTATTTCATTCTGATTTTGTTAGTGACATTGGATGCTACGCCTTTGAGTTTCTTCTTCTTTTTCATTTTCATTTTGATAATAAGCTGTAGTCTAATATATATGTTTTTAATGATTGTCCTAATTTTATACAGTTATGCGATCTGTATGAAAATGATTCAATTTTCGACAAATTTGAATGCTGTCTTAGTGGTGATGGACGACGGGTGGCCACTGGTTCATACAGGTATTTGTTTCTTGTTAGCACCGACTATAGCATTGCTACAAAAAATTGGTTTAATGAACACATGCCTATTTCCATGACACCAGCAATCTTTTCCGCGTATTTGGTTGTGCTACTGGAAGCAACGAGGCAACGACTTTGGAAGCCAGTAAGAATCCTATGAGGTATAGTTGTGATCGATGATCATGGAAAATTTTGTTTTCTTCAATAGAAAAGGAAAAGATAAAGAAACAATAAATGTAGACCTGGGTTCCTGAAGGAAAATTACTCCTAGTTGTCAAGAAAGTGTGTAGTCATTGTTCTTGCTTACCAAATGTTACCAAGTCAAAAGATTCGATAAATTCCAGAATAATTTTTACCTGATTTCTTTTGATGTTGTCATATAGAAGACAAGTCCAGACCCCTGCAAGGCCTGCAAGATCTCTGAGCAGTCTAACACGTGTTGTTCGAAGAGGTTAGTATTCAACTACTAAGTTACCTTACTTAATTCCATGTTCGAGTGTATTGATTATCCTATAACTTGTACGTTGCCATGTAGGAGGAGCTGAGAGCCCAGGACCAGATGCAAATGGGAATTCATATGATTTCTCTACCAAATTGCTACATTTGGCGTGGCACCCATCAGAGAATTCAATTGCATGTGCTGCTGCAAACAGTTTGTACATGTATTATGCATAGAGATGGGCTTTGGAAAGATGTTTCATATGCATGATTCTTTCGAGGGTTTAAATGGGTTACACGAGTTCATATCAGGGCCAGAGCAAAGTTGCTGATAATCCCAGAGGAAATCTAGTTCTCTTTTGTTCCCGGGAGGGCAACTGTGTTCTCATTCTTTTTCAGGGGGAAAAAATGATCGATATTTTTCCTTTTATTATTATTTTTCTCTTCCTATTTTAGGCCCTGATATGTGATTATAGCTCTCCTACAAGCAAAACTGGAACTCTGTTCAAGAGTCCCCTGTGTCTAAGATTACCAACAAAGGGCTGTTCTATTCTCGCAAAGGTGTGATGGGCATTTGGGGTTTGTATTGTTAGGACATGCATTTTGACGCTCGTGAATGTTGTGATCATTATTATTGTTTATTTATTTTCTGCTAACCCTATTTACTTATTCAAAGATTTATTAGCCGCTTGTTTAATCCTTTGAATAATGAATAGCTAAGCTTGTTTTATTTTCAGGGCTTCTTCGCCTTTGTTTGTGTTGTATATTGAAAGAGTGCTTGTTTGATCTCGTCTATTGAAAGTCTGTGCTAGCAAGTTGAGTTATTTGCTTAGTTACTACCCAGTAGCTTTGCGCTTTATGCCTTGTTTTCCAAAGGCAACAAATCAAATTGTTTTTTTTTATGGTGTTAATTTACTCTTTCAAAGTTCCGACTACAGCTTTTAACTGAGATTCCTTGGCGAGTGATGTTATGTGACTGTAGCTCTCAAAATGGGAAGCTCTAAGCATCTTTAATTGAAATTTGTGGAAGTGAGATTACGTTACGATTTCATTCTTTCATTCTGGAACACGAATTTGTCGTTAGATCAGGCATCTGAGTTCAGCTTGTTACCTTGCACGTATTGGTTGACAACCGCACTGATCTTTGTTCCTACTTGGCTACCGTATTACTTGTTGTATGTGAATGTACTCGTCGAATCAACAAAGTAATGAAGAGCTGTGTTAATATTCCAGGGTCGAATCGCTAAATTGATCGCTACCTAGTTCTAGACGTAGGGAGATACTCCAGAGTTGACCGCTGAATCGATCGTTGCCTAGCTCTGACGTGCTCAACATACAACTGTTGACTCTATTGACGACGTCTCAAAATTAGTCCCTCTAATTATTGAATTTATATTAAATTCCTGAACTCTTATAAAATGTTTCAAATTAATTCTTACGATCAAAGAGCAGCAGTTGCAAAGCATAACAGTAGGGAACCTAAAAGCATTTCCAATCGTGTGATCTTCAGAGTCTAATTTCTGAAACTATGGACAAGAATTGGGGGCCCAATAGCAATTTCAGTGATTTGAGGGATCGAATTTAAAATATTGAAGATGCAAGGGACTAGTACGAAAAAAACCCCACAAACTGAAGACCAAGTCAACTTGAAACCCGTACCTATTTAAACCCCGCAACTCCGAAAGGATCGAACGCCCCCCTTCGCTAAACCCACCTAAAGCCCTAATTCCCCCAAAATCTCCCCCAATTTTAAAAAAATGGGCCGCCGAAAGGGCGGGAACAAAACCCTAGCTCCCTGCAGCAGTCAGAGAAACGATTCGAGCAAGGGAATCAACGAATTCGACGCGGAGATGAGCGCGGTGGGGAGCGAAGATGAAGTGGTCATGGCTGAAAGGACCGAGAGCTCGAATCTCGAGGACGGAAGCGAAGCCCTAGCTTTGGTTGGTGGGGATCAGACCAGCGCCGATTACTACTTCGATTCGTACTCCCATTTCGGTGAGGTTTTACTCGTTTAGATATGTTTAGTAGCGTTTTCAGCTGTATTCTTTGGTTCCATTGACAAAGTTTTTTTCTTTTTTTTGCTCAATTCGTGTTCTGATGAATTTGGGTGTTGGGTTCGAGAGCTACGACTTGATGTCCAATATTTAGTAATGTGAGCTTTAAGAAGAAGATGCATTACTTCGTCAGTTTAGTTACAAATCCTACCTTTTCTGGCTAGTGTTTTATACTTCTATGTTTTGATTTGAGAAAGATGTACTTTTTTCTACCTAAATAACTGTGTTTGATAGTCATTGATGAGCGTGGGAGTTGGTGCAGTCTGGTGTCAGTTTGTTATTAAGGCCCCGTTTGCTTTGCAACTTTTGCAAGCCCGTTTGCTTTGCAGAACTTTTGCAGGCTGTTGCAGGCTTTCAGCTTGCAAAAACAACAAAACAAACGGGGCCTAACTCATGTCTGTCGTTCACTCTTTTGTTGTTCTTAGTGCATACCGGTTGATTTTATTTGTGTAATCATGCAGTGTTCAGAATTGGCTGTAACTTGTTCAGAAATTGAATATTTATAGCATGTTTTGTTTGCCGTAGTCTCTTCTCTAAGTGGTGTTCTTGTTAGTAAGTACTATCACAGTGTGATGGACCTCGTTTTAACATGGTTGTGGAAGACTGTCACTTTATCATTTTGTGTTTTCTTCCAGGATCGATGAATTCAGATAAGTAGGTATTTGCAAACTAAGAGCATATTGATGAGTTTATTTCTAGAATATATATTAAATTGTTATGCTGAAAGTTCAGATACTTCAGAACAGTTATATGTCAGTGTCTGACCCTCGAATTTTTTTGACCTTACTGTTGACATAAGTGAAGTTTGGTATCCATGATTTTTCAGCTCCTGATGAAGTTTTTGTTTTTTTCCTTGGTTTTCATAATTTGGTTAGCTTGTTACCTCTTTTTGAGATATTTTAATTTATAGAAGTTGTTTTATTTGACATAACCACCTATTGTGAATTCTTATTTAGTAAATATGTTGTTATCAACTTTCGATCGCAATATCTGGTGAATGCAGGAACTTACAAATTTCCTTTTCCATTGCAGGGATTCATGAAGTAAGTTCATGACATTCAGGGATATTGGTGATATTCATGTTTGTTATGGCAGTCAAACTGTCATTGATTTCATCCTCAAGTGCTACATGAAATCCAGTATGTGGAGCTCTGACCATATTATTTGTGCAGGAAATGTTGAAGGATAGTGTCAGGACAAAAACATATCAAAATGTTATATACCAGAATAAATTTCTGTTCAAGGACAAGGTGATTCTTGATGTGGGTGCAGGGACGGGTATCCTCTCTCTTTTTTGTGCAAAAGCAGGGGCTAAACACGTGTATGCGGTGGGTGTTTTCCTCTAGTAATCATCTGATCATCTTATTTGTAGAAGAAAGTTCTCTACTTAACACTCATTATCACATATTATTCTTACAATATAACAAACACTACCTTAAGTTGATATATGCTACTAGTTGCATAAACATAGGTTTCTGGAATATGGTATTTTTATTTCAATAAAGTTTCTTTAAATAGGGCTGAAAACTTTAGCAACCAATATTGGTGATCATACGACATGTTAAATTATCAGATCAGATCAGCACTATGAACTCGATTTTGGTGGTCTTTTAAGTTCTCTCTCCAAATTCTTATACATTATGGTTCATGTCAGAGTGAGCTTAGCACACACAAAATTCAAGATGTATTAATGTATATACATTGTTTATTCACGTAAAAAAATTGAAAGATGTATGCGGATGGAAAATTCAGTTTGTCCATGTTCTATTTTTAGTGATTATATACTGCTTTCTTTTTCTTTTATTTCTAGTCATAGTATCTGAGAATTGTCATTTATTTCTATATTGTAGCAAATTCTGTCATTGTGTTATTTTGCCTGCTTATGTTGTAAAGTGTAGCTTTGTGTTTATTGCTCTGTTACCAAAACCATAGTCCTCCTGCAGGTTGAGTGCTCTCTCATGGCTGACATGGCAAAAGAGATTGTTGAGGCCAATGGATTTTCTAATGGTGAGTACTTCTGCAACTTTATAACAATAGAACATTTGACGCTGTTATCATATTACCATGACACTTTTTTCTTTCTTTCTTGCAGTCATAACAGTATTGAAGGGAAAGGTTGAAGAGATTGTATTACCTGTTACACATGTTGATGTCATTATCTCTGAGTGGATGGGTTACTTTCTATTATTTGAAAATATGTTGAACACAGTTCTGTATGCACGTGACAAATGGCTTGTAAGTTTTGTTTCACACCACACCTTCTTCTTTGTGTATACTTGCAGTTCTTATCTGAATAAATTAATGGCTCTGTTATAGCCTCACCTTGGGCATAGAAGTTTTGGTGTTAAGTTTCTAATGAGAAAGCTTCATAACCAAGAGAGATTAAAATAGAAACTCGATGTTCAAGGTTGCATAACATTAATGTTTAAGCTTTTAGTATGCTGCACAAGGTAATGAATTAATTTAATCTAACTAATTATACCCTTATAATTTGATATTATTAATGTCTAGTGTTGGCTGAACTCAAGATGCTGCAGCAACAGCTGCCAATTTATTCTTATTTTGATGTAGTGAAATCCTAATGTAGCCGAAGCTTCTTATTTATAACCTCATCCAAAGAGATTCTAACTAATCCAAATACGACTTAAGCTCCAAATAAGTGTTCCATAAATTCCTCCACACCTAAAACTAGATAAAGACCCAAAAGAGTAGCAGATAAATTTATCTCTTGTGGAGCATATCATTTTTTGTGGAGCCTGTTCTGCAGAAATAGATCATCTCTATCTGTACCAAGTTAAAGAGGGACTGGATGAAGAAATCATTTGTATCCATACCAAGCAAAAATCTGAATGGCTGAAATTCCTGTTGCATTCTCACTTAGTTTCTGTCGATTTTCTACTTTCAGTATGCTAGCTAGCCGCTTAAATATTCGACCATTTGGATTGATGTATGTGGAACAAGCAAGAGAGTATAGTATATACAGTCTTACTTTACCATGACGTTATTCAGCTCCTTCATCATTACTGGCAGTTTTGCCAAAACTAAAACTGAAGTCGGGAAACATGTTCCTTGCTGATCTCTGGAAACAGCATTAATTTAGCACATTATAATTAATCTAAAGAATGTTAAAGTTAACAAGGTATCATTTGGAATAGGTGTATGCAATACTGCAATTAACTCCAGAAATGACCTGTAAGATGTGTTCTACCTAGGTTTTATGTAATTCTTGGTGCACGCTGCAAGTCGTCAGTTTACTAAACTACATAGGACTTTCACATACAGGTATGTACTACTTGGTGCACACTTCACTTCTTTGTGTAGTTGTAACATGTTTAGAGAATAATGTTGATTCTCTAGTTTTAAATGGAACAAAACATGACTTAAAAAAATTAATTGACAATCTGTCACGTGAGATAATTTATTAAAAGCCTTGATACAATTGTTTTCACTGTATTGGAAAACCTTAATCATGCTGACGTTACCCATGTAGCTAAAGGACAATTCATTCCTATTGATAGTTACTGATGATAACAAAATAAATCTTTCATAGAAGTTAGAGTTGAATTGTAATTTCTTAATTTATTGTTTGCAAATCTACGAAAGTTGGAACTTCGTTTGTTTTCCCAGTCTTGGAAGCCTGATGAATTTTAATATACTCTGCTGCTTGATTTGAGTTCACTTAGTCTCACTGTTGATAAAAGATATCTTTGTCACCGGATTAATTTAGTCTTCATGCAGATTAATGGCGGTGTTGTGTTACCAGACAAGGCTTCTCTGTACCTAACCGCAATTGAGGATGCTGAGTACAAAGACGACAAGATTGAATGTGAGATCATGTCTACATAATTCTTAACACTATGTTTCATGTTCATGTTTATTAAGTCGTGGAGTGTGTCCGTATTTCTCATTTTTTTGAAAAATTCAGTCATGTAACTCGTGTCACTGCTTTCCCCCCACAGTCTGGAATAATGTATATGGCTTTGACATGAGCTGCATCAAGAAGCTGTCTATGGTTGAACCTCTAGTTGATACAGTGGACCAAAATCAGATAGTCACAAAAAGCCAATTGCTCAAGGTGACATTTTCAACCCGTTTTTTCTTTTGTTTTCATGTTTGGACTCTTGGCTACCTGCTTCACATGACAGTGTCTAACTGTTTGTTTTTCTGCTGTACTTTCAGACTATGGACATTTCTAAAATGACTCCAGGAGATGCTTCTTTCACAGCACCATTCAAGCTCGTGGCAGAACGCAATGATTATATACATGCTCTTGTGGCGTATTTTGATGTTTCATTTACCAAATGTCACAAATTGATGGGGTTCTCTACAGGTTAGTTGTCATAGTCGGTTAATGACTTAATAGTTACCATTATTGTAACTGATTACTGCCATACTCAGTTCAAGACAGAAGGTAACATTTAATGTAAATGATTACATTCATATGCATATAGTGTTGCTTAAGGGTTTCTGAGTCTGGCACACATTTAATGAATTTCACAGGACGCGTATTGTACAGCGACTTATGTGGTTAGCTTAAATATGTGTGCCCTCAGAACAAATTAAACTTGGGTTCCACTGGAAGTATGCTAACAACCTCTTGATAGAGTCAATGTGAATATGCACCCAAATAGTTGACCTTTATATCTATAACCTATGTGAATATTTTACCTCTATATCAGTAATCATGTTTGAGGTCCTTTGATTGTCCTTTCTGTGCAGGGGAAATAAATCCGATTCAGGTCTCCCCTGTAGAAAATCATATAGATGCGAGAGATCGTGACATGTCTTAGTTAGAAAAGCATGTGGCAACACATGTCACAGTAAAAATTAGAGTTGGTTGGTAATTAACCATCAAGCTGTAATTTTATGATGGGAGACACGATAAATTCTCCTATCTCCCGGATTGTCTTTGACAGAGGGTCCTCCATAGGATTTTTTCTCCCGACCTCCCATTCGCTATGTGCTTCGTAACTTGACATGTATCATGATCTAATGAGCCCTTGATCTTATGAAACCTTAAAATTTTGTGTTGGTGCAGGACCAAAATCCCGGGGGACTCATTGGAAGCAGACTGTTCTGTACCTTGAAGATGTGCTGACCATTTGTGAAGGTGAAGCGTTGGTTGGCACAATGACTGTTGAGCCCAACAGCAAGAATCCTCGAGATGTTGATATCACGGTCAAATACTCCTTGAATGGACAGCGCTGCCAGGTCTCTAGAACTCAGCATTACAAAATGCGGTGACTTGCATTTTTTTTCTTTTTTCCCCCCTTCCTTTTTTCCTCTTTTTTGCGAGTGTAACAACGAAAATTATTCTAATATGCTTTGCTACGAGTTATATATTTCCAAAAGGAAATTGTTTGCTGATACAGATGTGAAGTATGTAACGTAAATTGTGCATCACAATTATTTAATTCAGTTATCATGGATTATTTAGTGCAGTGAAAGCTTATTGTAGAACATGCTTTGTTGACATCATTTTATGGCTTGAAGTATGCTTAGCCATTTTGTTCGCTAAGATCTAAATTATCTGAGCATCATAGGATTTCAGTATATAAAGTTAATTACTACCGCATAAGTTTATGTTATTACAAAAGGTATATGGTTATGTGACGCTGGGACCGTGGAACATTAAGAAATCAAGAGAGAAAAGAAATCCAAATTGTCATCTCTCCATTGGCACCTTGTGGCTTGTTCTAGGGACAGTTGAGGTTCTCTTGATCGGTTTTTTTTTGTGAAGGCATCTTATGAACATACTGTAGGCTGTCTAAAAATCACAATAGATAGTTGATCCCCCATCAAACACCGATGATGGAAGTTACAATCTGACAACTTCCAGAAGGTCACAAATTGAGGACTTTCACGTAGAAGGTTACAATCTGACGATCTTCACAACAACTAATGAAAGCTCCAATTCAACAACCTTCACAATCAACATCGGGAGTTACAATTTGACGACTCTCATATTTTCAAGGAGCCAAGACGAAGGTTACAAGGTGACGATCTTTGCGATGCTCTAGCAAAGGAGACTGCAAATCGACGGTCTCTTCATATTAGAACGCAGATATCTCTCAAACCGTAAGGAATTTGGCGAAACGGAGGAAGCGAACCGAAGCTTTCGGCTAGGTTCGCATGGCTCCGTCTCGTCGAGATAGCCGATTTTCATATATAATTCGTCCAATTCCGACTTACGGTTTGAAAGTTATGACCTGTTCTTCGTAGCAAGTTATGTTCTGAAGTCCGTCTGCAAGACCGGACTTCGTCAGAACATTGGACTTAGCCTGAAGCTCGCCAAGCCCGCCTAAGGTTCGCCTCTGCATTACAGAGTCAAAACGCACAGGTCGAACCAGCGTTATAACCTAAAAACGCAGAGGTTATCCTTGTGATATAACATCAAAACGCAGAGTTACGGCCCAACTCTGCGTTTTCAACATCAAAACGCAGAGTTCATCTCTAAAACGGCCCAACTGTGCGTTTTCAGCCTAAAACAGGCTTAACTCTGCGTTTTCAACATCAAAACGCAGAGTTAATCTCTAAATCAGCACGACCTATGCGTTTTCAGCCAAAAACAGGCACAACTCTGCGTTTTCAGCCTAAAACGCAGAGTTAATCTCTAAAAAAGCACGACCTGTGCGTTTCAACTCCCAGCGAGCGCCTAACTCTGCGTCTCATCTCTAAGACGCAGAGTTAAGGTCTGAAACGCAAGCGGCCCTTGCGTTTTCAACGCCCAACAAGCGCTCAACTATGCGTCTCAACTCTAAGACGCAGAGTTAAGGTACAGAACGCCAATTTAGGTGTTTGACTCGTTCAAACACGAACTGAACAGTTCCAGGAACTGTTTTTCCCCCACGATTTGAGGGATTTTCGCCCCACTTAGGAGCGGATTAAGGGGGCAGTTACCACCCTTAATCCCCTATAAATACGAGAAACTCAATTGAGTTAAAGGATCAGATTTTCTCTCATCAACAAAGGGAAATTCGGTCAAGGGCTGGCTTTTTGGACCTGAGGATTGGCAGCAAAGAAGAGCATTCGTTCTTCGACTGGAGCTTTAGAGATCGACAACATGAGCTTCTGCATCCTTGGTTTATTAACCGAACTTTCGGGTTAAATCAACTCTTTCATAGAGTTAAACTTGATCTGAGTTATCAACTCGTCCAGAGTTTCCAACTTGCTCTGCAAGTTCTTCCAAAACTCGCTCTGAGTTATTAACTCGTTAAGAGTTATTTTTAAGACTTGCCACGCAAGTTCTCCACAGCGTCAAATCGTGAGGAGAAGATATCGTTCCAGTGAGACAAGACAGTCGGATCGTCAACGGAGAGCAAATTCGACGCGAGCATTCGAAGGAGGCACTCCATCGCCACTGTGAAGAACCCAGAATTAAACAAAGGGGAGAATCAAATTCATTCTCCTCTCTTTTGTAATCGGAATCCAAATTGTAATCGATTTTGAGAGAATACAAATCAAATTTTCTTTCGTTTCTTTTACATCAAATTTCCCACAAACAAAAGATTGTGACTCCGCTGGGGACTAGCTTCTCTGACGAAGAAGTGGTTGCGCAATCTGATGTTCATCTCACTGGAACAACCGTCGAAACTATCGTGGTAGAGTTTGATCAAGCCAAGTTTGAGGAGTCCATCTCCTCCGGATCCCTTAGCCCCAAGGCTATGCGTAAGATCCACAAAGTTTCCGAGGAGACTAAAGCTCCAGTTGTGGCCAACTCACCTAAAGACTATCTCCCGTGGGGGTTGCACTGTTCGTACAGTCCCCTCTCTAAAGGAGAAGACTTGACTTCGGCACAACTCCAAAAAAGCCGATCCTCCAATCAACGCGAACTCCGCGTTTGCGAGCCTTAACATGAGCTCTGCATAAGCCAAGCTAAACGCAACCCTCAGGTGTGCGTTTCCCAGATAGAACGCAGTCTTCAGAGGCGCGTTCCAACATCAAAACACAGACTTCAAAACTACGTTGATCTGGCTGGACGCAACTCTCATGAGTGCGGTCCCAGAACCAAAACACAACTCTCAGGAGTACGTTTCAGAATCCGAACGCAGATCGCAGGACTACGTTTCACTAGCAAAACGCAGACTTTGGTCTTGCGTTAATCAAGCTAAACACGAGCCTCGTGTTCCTTCTTTGGAACGCGACGTGATTCGTCGTGTTCAAAATGATCAACATGGATTTAAAATTCATATTTGTCAAGAACCAGTCTCATCCTTTAACGGACAGGGGGTTCCATCTCTACCCTCACGCTCTGTGAGAGGTTCATCCCAAGTCTCTGACTTGCGGGAATGGCTGTCGATGTTCAACCGACCGACGAACGTCGTTTTGCTCAATAATCGACGACATTCTCACAGGAAGAAGACTTTAGAGGATGAATACATTGGAGTCACTTCTAACATGGTTGGCAGAGGGAGATCATCAACCCCTAGTTCTGACGAGTCAGAGACAGATCGTTCTCCAAGCGTCAGAGAAACCGCTAACGAGTTTGAAGGAATCTACCAACGCACTCGAACTCGAACAGGAGCCATTCCTCCTATCAACTATCGGAGTTTAGCTAGAGGAACTAATTCTGATGACGAACACTCAGCCATTGCGGAGTCCCAATCATCAAGCTCTTTCGTTGGGCATGAGAGCTTCACCCACATGGCAGAACATTCTGAAGATCTTTTAAAGAGGGTTGATGAGCAGGAGGCCATGCTCAAATCACAGTAGAAGACCCTCGATGAACTCCTGGCCCTGTTGACTCAAATCGTCACAAACAAGGCCAAATCTCAGAAGACAGATTCGCCACCTAGGCAACAACCTTCCCGGAGAGGAAAAGCGTCTTCATCCCAACCTCACACAAGTAAAGGGAAGGGAAAAGTGGTTGATGATACGGCTTCTGACCAAGAAGCCCACAACCTGGAATCTTCCTTTGATGAAAGAAGAGAAGCCGAGAATGAGCAGAATCCTCAATCGGCTAAAATGGAAGAATTGGAAGCCCGTCTCAATGCTATTGCTAACAGAAGCGAGCTCCAAGACGAGGGACTTGTTAGGCCTTATCCTGCTAAATGGGATGCAGCCCCTTATCCTCCAAAATTCGAAGTCCCGACGCTACAAACTTTTGACAGCACGGGATCACCGAACCAACATATCTATCATTTTAAGTCACAGACTGGGAATGTGATATCAAACGATGCCATACTGGCTCGATTGTTTATTGGCACCCTCAAGGGAGTTGCCTTTGAATGGTTCAGGAAACTGCCTTTTCCTGGAGACAACTAATCTCTCAAGGCGAACATGCTCAAAAGATCTTTGCCAGGATCAAAGCTGAAGAACAAAGTAGGCATGATCAACCTGAGCAATCAGACCAAGCCTAATCTTCTCCTGAGCAATCGGACCAAGCTCACTCTTCCCAGTCAGAACCGGAAGATACTACAGCCACTAAAGTCAATCTTCTTCAATAGGATGGCGGGTCCAACAACTATCACGTTAACAGTTACCTCTGATAGTCAAACTCATCAAGATAATGGCCTACCAAGTGATGTGCCTCTATTCCAACTTCATGGATAGTGCCCCACTAGGCGATGTGCCTTATCTATCTCTTTTTATTCCCTTGTTAAGTCTTAATCAAGACTGGGGGTTGGTTACTTGGAATCCACTGGATTAAGAATAACGAATCTTTCACATCGTCGAGTTAACATTACACTTCTGACGATCATCACCACCACAGAGTATGAATGCAGCTTGCATCACCCCCAATTTGTCACGTTAACACTACACCTCTGACAACAATTAACTTATCAATCCTTGTTAATAGGATGATAGGTCCTTAAAATTGCTCAAATCGCAATCTTCCCCAGCAAGATACTAAGTATTCAAAATCTTATTCAAATCACGAGCATCAAAACTCATCGCTTCTGATGATAAACTCACCTAGCAAGTCTCCCCAGCGAGACGCTAATCCCCAAAATCTTGTGCAAGTCACAAGTACACATCCTCTTGTCACGTTAACATTACACCTCTGACAATCTACTTATCAATCCTCGTCAATAGGATGATACGTCCACAAAGTTTCTCCGATCGCAAACATCCTATTGTCACGTTAACATTACACCTCTGACAATCTACTTATCAATCCTCGTCAATAGGATGATAAGTCCACAAAGTTGCTCCGATCGCAACATCCTCTTGTCACGTTAACATTACACATCTGACAATCTACTTATCAATCCTCGTCAATAGGATGATAAGTCTACAAAGTTACTAAAGACAAGATAGAAAAAAGAAGGAATTGAATAAGAATCGCTAGGTTTGTACATGATAAAGAGCAAAAGACAAGATAAGAGTCTAGAAATATATTAGGATATACTTGAATAAATAAAATTATACTATTACTCATAATTGATATGCAAAAGTAAAAAAATGTGTTGACAATCTTAAACTGTAAAACAGACTGTATGGGCCCTCTAACATAATTTTTTAATGCAAGCAACGCCCAAGATTAATTTTTAAAATCTCTTAGTTTTATGGAAGAGTTTGGGTGTAAAGAACAAATATTAAATTATCTAATCCGATTAAAGTAGTATCATATAAGTTAACCCCATACATGAAATTTATTTTAACCAAAACCCATATATAAATATTATAATTGGCATTGAGATCAAAGATACGTGTGAGATTCTCTTTGACTTTTATACAAACAATATCTATTTAAATAATGTTAGTATAATTAAACTTTGTAATCTGAAAAAAATCAAATATGCAATATAATTAATTATTTTAAAATAATCTAATCTAATAATAACAAAATAGATGAAAGTAGTGTGAAGGTTGTTGTAATTTTATAATTCATTATTCTTAAACAATCTAATCTATTCTAATAAGAAGAAAATAACAAAGACACATAATTATTGAAGTAGATAAAAGTACTATAAAAAGTACTATAATTTCTTGATTAAAAAAGATCAAATATACAATATAATTAATTACTTAAAAATAATCTAATCTAATCTAATAACAAAGGCACATGCATGTAGAATGAGATAAAAATGCTATAGAAATTATTGTAATTTCTTAGCTTATATATTTGGTATATGATGTTACATGTGAGGGGTTAACAATTATAAATAGAGTTCTATTTAATAATAATAGTATGATTAAAATTTGAAACTAACTATGCAGTACTTTGAACTACTTTAATTTTAGTCGATGAGAGATCGTCACTTTGTGTGTAATTATTAATTATATAGCATGTGAATAATTGTTTGCAGATTGACATTATTAATCATGTAGCACGTGAATAATTGTTTACAGTTTGATCACTGATCACATATAAGAGCGAGGGGGTAAATTTGACATTTAATAAATCGTCTAATTAACTTAAGCGTATCGTGAACTACTTGAATTTTAGTCGGTGAGAGATCGCCAGATTGTGTGTAATTATTAATCATATAGCATGTGAATAATTGTTCTCAGTTTTGCGTAATTAATCATGTAGCACGTGAATAATTGTTTCTAGTTTGATCATTGATCATATATAAGAGCGAGGAGGTAAATTTGGTATTTAATAAATCGTCTAATTTGCCTAAGTTGCTCTTTTATTCAGGTTTACATTTTAATTTAAACTATATCCTTATCTTCATACTATATATATCCAATAAGAATTCATCAATTTATCAATTTATTTTTACTTAATGGATTAGTATTTAAATTCCAAGGATATTTTTGTCTACTAAAAGATTTTCTAGAATTCGTACTTTTAAAGTATGATATGATATGATATATATAAACTGAAAAAAGGTTGTTAATTAAAACCGAACCAGCGAACCCAAATCCGACCCGCTAACTCATTAATACGCAAACCCGTATCCTTCTCAATCCATTTTCCTCCTGATCTCTTTTCCAAAATCCCTTCATCGCCGCCGTCTCCTCCTCTTCGCCGCCGTCGCCTCCTCCTCGAGCTGATCACTGCCACCTCCTCGGCTCCTCTTCGTCGTCAGCACTCCTCTTCTCTTTTCAAGGTAAAATTTCTTATTAGCCTGTTTGGATTGAGGGTGGAGAGGGGGAAGGAAGGAAAAAAAGAGAGGGAGAAATGGTTCCCCCGCCGATTCGGGCGGTAGAGGAGGGGAGGGGAAACGGAGGAAGTTTCAGCGAATTTTAATGACCATTTTGCCCTTCATCAAAATAAATCAATGGCCACGATCTAATCGAAAACCCTAACTATCCCATACATACGTTTCTCCCATTTCTTCCATTTTTTGCATTTTTTTTGCAGCCGCCTCTCTCTCTCTCTCTCTCTGCGATCCCTCCCTCCACCGGTCTCTCTCTCTCTCGCGGCGGTCTCTCTCCCTGCTTGGCCTCTCCCCCCGCGCGGCCCACCCCACCATCCAGCGCCTTCCCCGCGTGGTTCCTCCCCCTCCAGCAGCGCCTTTCAACTCCTTCAGCCTCGTCGACGTCGCCGGGCCGCACAGGTTTTGTTTCTGTTTTTTTTAATTTTTTTTATGTATTTTCTGTAGCATTTCAGTAGCAGCATCATTGTTTATCCTCAATGCCTCATTTTAATTCCAGGTTTTGTTGACCCCCCCCAGCAGCATTGCTTTTTATATTTATGTATTTTCAGTAGTGTCATCGTTTTTTATTTATGATATTTTAAAATTACCCTTACCACAATACCTTCAAATATGAAGACTTGGGTGTTAGATAATGACTATTTATAGGATTAATAATGAACATCAAGCTTAGATTAGAATTTCACGAGTTAGAAAGTATCTAAACAAGTTTTATGATTGAAGTGTTGGTTGGATAATGATCATGTACAGGCTGCTACAGCAACTCTCTTTATATGCTAAACTTTAGGATAGGCACATGAACGGCCGCTCAGCATATTTTTGATGTGTGCACATAGGAATACATGGGCATGCACGTAGGCTCACTTCTTTTTAAATTCCTTTAAGTTGTTTGTTTTTATCTACTAGACACGTTTTCTTGATATAAACACTGTTCTTTGTCAACTTACAAGATCGTTGTCTTGGGGCTTATCACATAACATATGATGATATGACGAATTCATTTAAGACTTGGTCACCAGAGACATCAAGGGCTCCTTCTAAATGCATATACGATACGAGGACATCTGCAGGTCAATTAATCGAGCAACTTAGGTTTATTCTAGCAAGGCTATTTCAGATAAATTAGTTTTCTCCGTCCTTGCTCGACGTTGTTGACTACTTATCCCGAGTCGCATCTATTAGTAAGAGACAAGTTTGTATTGCTTTTTATATTCCATTCTTTTGCATTGACCCATTTAATTCAGAACCTGGAGTTGAAAGTATATAGTGAAGTTTTGTCTTAATTCTCAAATGTGTAGTGCATTGTCATAGGATTCTATTTGTGATGGAGAGTTGGC
The DNA here is from genome assembly GCA_022839385.1 of Asparagus kiusianus. Taxonomy (NCBI): domain Eukaryota; kingdom Viridiplantae; phylum Streptophyta; class Magnoliopsida; order Asparagales; family Asparagaceae; genus Asparagus; species Asparagus kiusianus. Next base: position 344,461 of record BQKN01000939.1, on the reverse strand, counting down.
ATTAAGTTGGTGAATGTTTTATGAGAATATTATTTAGTTGTTCGATTGGATTAGTGGTTATGATGTTGGAAAGGAATTTACAACGATTAATTGACGGGACAATCACTAAGCCATTCGCTGGTGGAAATTTCCGAGGTGTTGTTAAAAAAAAATCATATGATAAGCTAATTTTGTGTATTGTAATAACTAATAAGAGCTTCTAAACTTATCATTAGTTTGTGTATAATTAAGGATTCTTAATTTTCTATCCTAATTGTGCTATTAGTATAAGAACAAAGCACAATCCCTTTGGTGTTTATAAATTTCATGAGTTTATGTTACATGAAAAGTTTAAAAAGAACAAAACACTGTCCCTTTGGTGTTTATAAATTTCATGAGATTTTATTTTCTTTTTTTATCATTTATTATTTGGTAAAATGCTTTAATACCATGCAAAGGTCATTTGTGTAAATTTACATATATTTTCTTTCCTTCCCTAAGTTCCCTTCCCTCCATTAGTACTCCGAAACAAGTTATATTAATTTCACCTTCATTCACCTTACTCAACTCCCAAACAACATATTACAATTCCCCTTCCTTTCCTTCCCCTCCCTTTCCATTGTTTATCTTCCCTTCCCTTCCCTCATTGAACTCCCAAACACAGCAGTACAATCGAAATACAATCATACAGGGCTTAGTGAGAGCTTTTTGATGGAATGCTTGATCTTTTATGTGGAGATAGGAGTTTAATGATGAGAGGATCTTGTGCTCGATGATCTCGATTAAGGTTTCACTGTGATTTCTGCATTGAATTAATAAGAGGTGAATTAGACTGAGCCCTGGACATTGAATTGAATCATGAACTCTCAATAATTGCTTGAGGATGAGATAAACAGAAAATAATTATACAAATATTTGATAAAAGGAAAATTCAGCTCCATTTTAACAGAATTTAGATCAGAAACGATCCAAAATGCAGCTAAATACTCATTCTAACAATAAATTCTCAAATCCACGAAGGATTGAGTAATATAAAAATAAATCCAATGGAGGAAATTAAAAAAAGAAAAATAACAATTTATGCACTCAATGTTGCAGGAGACCAAGAAATTTCATCTATATGAAAACTCAAAAGGAAGACAAATAACACAGGAAAACAAGAAAAATAAATTAGAACAAAAAAAAAACAATACCTTTATTGTAAAAAAGAATTTAATTCATATAGAAAACAACTATAGAATGGTAAGAGATCCACATAAGGAGAAGAATTCTGTAAATCGTCTAAAGCTTTTGTACTAATGAGGTCTAGTAGAATTACTCCCTATCCTAACCATCCATGATGTTCTTGTGTTAACACTTTATGCGTAAAAATTTGCATTTTCGCAATGAATTTAGAATTTGGCATTTAAGGTAATCAAATGAAACTGATACTGAGGGCCTGCTTATTAACCAAACTAAAAAAAAGGAATAAAGAATTATGATGTGAATGAGTAATAGGAAACATCTAATCTGAGAATATAATAGATTTCTTTCAAATTTTTTCTTTTTTGAAATTTAATAACATCTTCTAAAGTCAATTCTAACAGCTTCATACTCAAATTAGTTCCCCCACTTTCTTTATTCTCAACTTAGTCATTGTATCCCTTATTAGATATAAAGCTAGTCCTATTTGACTCTCCATTAAAAATTCTATTAAATAAGAATTGAAAAGACAATTTTGCCCCTACCCAATTTGATTTATTTAAAAAATTTATATCGTATTAAACAGTGGATTTCCTCAAACTATGCTAATTTCAACTTAGCTCTTTGCATAAGTAGTTAAGATAGCTGTGTTTCCCAACTATAAATGCCACTAATAAATCTAAAAAGAGAGAAGCCAATTAAATAGCACAAACTTGAATCCGCGGAAGCTCTTTTTGATGTGCAGAACTGCCAAATGCAGCATGTCTGATGTGCTTGTTTGCTGTAACAGATAGATGAGAGTCCAATTATTTTTTGAAAAAACTCATCATATATGTTTGTCGCAAGGTTCAGCAAATGAGCTTAAAGAGTACAAAGAATATGTACGAATTTAAGATAATGACAACTACTTGATAAATTATATGATTATTTTTCATTATATACTTTCTTACCTTGTCCATTTTAGGTACAAGTTCTAAAAGCTCCCAAAACTTCACTCATTCTTGTTCTTCTTTCCTGTAAAAGAGAAAAAAAATAAAAGTATATAATCTGTTACTTGGGATGGTAGATAGATGATTGATGAAAAATTGTGCTAATTGCGAAGCGCCTAGAATTGCGAAACATAATATGGTATTTAGAATTGGAAATAATGCTTCGTTGACTGCATTGCATGAGGCATTGACAATAAATGCTCCATGATAGTTGGTAGTACCAAGAACATATGTTAAATGTTGTCCAGAATCACTTTTAGAGTGCTTCAGATTTTTTTCCCCTGTTCCCTTTACCTGAAGATGATTCGTGATAAAATCATAGGCATCTTCCCTATTATGGATACTCATCTATATCCAAAATAATAATGACAAATAAGAACTAACTTCTGAAAACTTCATCTTGTTAAGCACAAAATTTACCATCATATAAGCATGTATCGAATCAAGCACCGAACTAATTGCATGTCCAAAATAGAGTGTGTTAGTGTAAATCTATGCATGTTACTTTTTTACTTCTAGCTTTTGGAGATTTTTTGAATGTCAGAGATACCTATATCTTGATTTCAATGTTGTTTTCACTCATCAGTTTGTCAACGACTACACCTCCCCCAGCAATCTCGTGGTCAAAATATTTACATAAATCTTGATTTCAATGTTGTTTTCACTCATCAATTTGTCAACGACTACACCTCCCCCAGCAATCTCGTGGTCAAAATATTTACATAAATCTTTTAGAGTTGCTTTTATGATATAAACTTAGGTGATAGTACACAGGAAAAAGGAGTTAGTATACAGATCAAAGGTTGTTAATAATACAATTATACACCTGAACTATTTTCAAATCCATACTTGGAGGATTAGTAAGGAGCATGTTTGTGTTAGTTGGAGGAACCGCTTTTACATTCCCGGACGCGTTTCAATCAATGTGATAATAGCTAGCAGTTACTATAGTTTTCCTAAAACAAACTTTTGTAATAGAGTAGAGAGACCATGTTGGTATTTTAGCCTTACTATATAATAACATGCAGTAGAACCTTAAAATATATGAAGACAACAAAATAAGTATTTTCTGGTATAGAAATTCTATTTAGGTTTCTCTCTTCCAATTAGGTCCAACTTACATCTCTACATGTAAAACATAAATGCAATTCAATGTTAATTCCCTTGTTGAATTGGCAATACCGCAATTTCCAGCTGGGTATCTAAAAACAGCTCATCATGCATTAATCAACGAAAACCACATATAGATTAATAATATGACAGGTTCAGAGACAAAGGATGAGACTGTAAAGAGAACTCAAGATGGGGAAATTCTAGAGCTTCGTATTTTACCATTAGTTTAGTGACGAATTTGAAGAGGAAAGTTTCAATTGCTGCGAGAAGAGGCCCTGTGATTCTTCTGCCTGTTCTTCAGGCGATAGCGAGAGAGGCCTCAAGAGGGAACTAATTGCTCGTTGAGGCTGAAAGACGAAGGCTGCAGCGTGGGGCGAGCTTGAATGAGATAGGTTATGAAAACCACTACTATGAAACTGTAAAGAGAAGTCTAGAAGGTTGAAATTTTAGGGTTTCAAATATCACCATATTAAAATATCACCATATTTTCTCAACTCTTTATATTCGAATATGGTGATATTAGAAATATGGTAAAGTTTTAGTAAGAATCGTTTCAATAGATTTGTTTTTTTTAATATTAGCAAAGGGCGCAAGCTGACGACAAATCTCTCACTCTAGGGTTTTTGAGACAGGAAGGTCCATCTCTCCCCTCTTGAGTTTTCGAGACAATTAAGGTATTTCTCAACTTCGATTCTTACTTTCATCTCTAAACCTAATCCAATACTGGAATTCATCACAGAAATTGGAGACTTGTAAAGAATTAGGGCACAAACTTAGCAAGTGATTTTGTTTGAAGTCGTTGCAGGGCATGGATCAGTGCATTCAGAGGGCGAAGGAAGGGTTTCGTGAATTGGAGCAATGGGCTCGGCATCAGCAGCCGATGGATCTTGTCGCCGCTGTAGCCATCGTCGTCCTCACTTCTTTTCTATTTGTGTTGTGTAAGTCTGCTCTCTAATCGATATCTTGCTTATTGATACTTGTTTTTGTTAATGAATTGTAGGTAATTTGTTGTATCATCAAAATGTACCCTAAATTTACTGGCATAAGCTAGAAACTTGTTAATATTTAACCGCTACAAGCAATTTTATGGGTTTTTTTGCCTATTTACTCCCCAAATCTAGCCAATTTGCAGATATACCCCCCAAATCTGCATATTTGCTGATTTAGCCTTACATTCTCCTACATTGTAATTTTATACCTTAATCATTTGAGGGTAAATTAGCAAATATGCATATTTGAGGGGAGGGTAAATCTGTAAATAGGGTAGCATTAGGGTGTGTAGGAAAAAAGCCCTTATTTTTTAGGGAGAGAGAGAGGGTATTGTTGTCATTTTGGTCCTCAATTTGATATTAACAGCGTTAAACGAGAGGAATATTTAAGTCAATTTGGTAGAATGTAGGGCTAGTTTAGTAAATATTCAGATTTTAGGGCAAATCTGCAAATAAGATATATTTGAACTGTAAACTATGCATATACATGAAATTAAATCTCTTGTTTAGAGATATACATGTCCGGATCTTATGTAGGGATTGTCATGCGCCTTGATTTTCAAGCAATGGTCAGGAAGCAATACACCAAGATGGTGAAAAGCTCCCACGAATAACCGCGACTAACTCAAAAAAATACAGAATTGAGAGAGGAAAGAGGAGATGTCAATGTTATTTTCTCTTATTTCTTTTCTTTTCACAGTAAGTTCTCATTTAAAGGGAGAAAATGATCTAATTCTAATCCAGTTGGAATTAGTCAAATATCTTATCCCTAGATAATGTAAGTCCCACTTATTTGGGTGTATCCTTATTCTTCTATGACTAATATATAATTTTGAAGCATATATAGGTAAACCTTTTTTTCCCCATATGTTCTGGAGGTATCATAAGGAATGGTAATAGATGAAAATTAAAATAAATTTTGAATTAAAATGAACAGAAAAAAACAAAATGAAAATTTCTTGCTAATTATATACAAGACTTCAAACCTTAAAATGGGTGACTAGTGCCTGAATCCAATAATTATTAGAAATTGCATGGTGTCCTACTGGCTACTGCTATTGCTGCTTAGGTCTGAACTTAAAATTTTACAATTACAATGCAGTTATGCTCTAAAGCAAAGTAGCATATAAATTTATGCTATCTGATTTAAAATCTTAGTTTGAATAGCTAAGTATTAGCTTGAAGTGAATTTTCTTCTGGAATCAATGTGAATATTTGACATTTGTATGCATTCTAGTCGAGGGGATCTGTCTTAGATCTGCTCAATATCCTGACATCAATATTTACATCTTTAAAAGATGGTCCTTGACTCCTTATTGCCTTCCCCTCAGCTGTTCCTGTTTATAATGTTTAGTGCTTGTTGGTTGTACTGAACTGTTGGTGTATGTGATTTGCATGTTATGGGTCTTAAATGTGATGAATTCTGATTGTAAATGATAGTATTGGATAATTGCAGATTGAGTTAGGCACTTAGGTTGTCAACGATTACAACTTTAACCTCAAGTTTTTGAGTTGCTGATATTTATGTCTTTTTAACCATTTGTAAGTTTACCACTTCCAACATGTGCAGTGCAGTATTGCATGTTGTGGCATGGGGTTTCCAATGATTACACAAACATGATGGGTTCTTAGATCTTTAACCATTTCTAAGTTTACCACTTCCAACATGTGCAGTATTGCATGTTGTGGTATGGGGTTTCCAATGATTACACAAACATGCTGGGTTCTTAGATCTTAGAATCATGTGAAAGTTATTAGTGGACTTTCATATAGATATTGTCATCATATCTATTTCTGTCGTTCAATCTGGTCATCAAAGTTTAGCTTGGTACACAAATTATCAATGATGATTAACTGGACACAGTTAATTTTGAGTCATAGTTTGTGGTCTCCATCAGGTGATTTTACTAATGATCATGACGGCACAATTGAATTGAATGTTAACTTGGTTATTATCCATCCTACTAGGTAGGATTTCACTTAGTATTATGGGGACTTTTTACCAGACAATTTATTTGTAAAACATGTAACTATGTTATAAAACATATTAACTATTAAGATAGATTTATTGAGGAACAGTGTCTATCCATGATGAAGAAGCCTCAGAAATTGGAAGTAAAATTGTAAGAGCTATATATATTTTTTCACACAATAGAAGTATAGAGTACTTTGGACCAATATGGGGGTTCGTAACATGTTGTGCATCAGTATCCAATTTCTCATCTTCTCTGTTCTTTGTTCTTTCTTTGGGTCGAGAGAGCCCTTCTCACACTAATGGCATACAGTTCTTTTGTCCGTCGAACTTTTGGGTTAAGAAATTTGAGGAAAAATATATGCGGTATTTTTTTGTCTTCTAAATATTGCAGTAGGCAGATTCATACTGATCACACACTAACAGTGTCTTATGAAGACTAATACCAACTCATCAAATTCCAAAGATGAAACATATTCTTGACAGGAACCTATTTATAATATATGTAATTTAATTAGGATATTTTTGGGAAATACGAAGTGACGGGCCCAAAGATTAAACTTATCCTTTGTAATATAGGATAGATATTGCGAATGATCAAAATTACTTAGATAAAAGACGGGCTAATTGGCCACCAGGATTCTAATTTAACTAATTAACGTCTGTATACTACAGAGACAGCCCTTTAAGCTGACTTTTAGTCTAAGCCCCCGCTTACTGAACTAATAAGAGCATTACATCTTACGATTTACTAAGTTCTATGCTCTTACCTAAGTTAGACCAGCCAAGCTGCAAATTCATGACACATATTCTAGAATTACTATGATTAACTATTATTAAAGCCTATACATGATGATGTTGCCGACAAGAATGATGGTGTGTTTATCTTGGTGCAATGTGTTGTTACATTAATTTTTAAAGTTTCATGTGTTTTGAGAATGATACCACACACATTCACAGACGATGTTGTATAAGAAAGTAATTAACAAGTTTTTTTTACGAAATGCTCTAGGATATATATTCTTAACTCCAAAACTATTTCCTATGGTTAATTGTTTGGTTTAGAGAATTTAAGGCTCCATTATATTTCGTTTATTGAAATACATTCTAAATCCGAGTGCTAAAGTCCTTTCCGGATGTGGAGCGGATAAGGTGGAAAATGGTTCTACCTAAAAAGGAGAGGACGGTGAAAGATAGTTAATTAAAGTAGAATGAATAAAAAAACCCAGAGGAAGCAACGAACGTGGATAATCAGTAGCAATCAAATATCAAATATTTTCAAAAGCAGTTCTGAAATTCTAGATGACATTGTTGCATACTGCATATAGGAAAACATTCCATTTCCTACTCAAATACTAACCTGAGTGAGACAGTTTCGACCAAATTATAACTCGAACAAAGAAATATAACCAATTCTTCTTGAACACTTAGAGACAATGACTGTTCTAACAAAGATAACGCTGAAGGAGATCTTGCATATCTTCCAATGGCTATTGTGAAATCTAAAGTCTCTAGAAGGGTTCTCATCAGAAGGATTCTGTATGCTGTTTGGTTTGCATGCGATTTACCTGTAGCATTTCCTGTCACAAGTTGATTTATTGGTTACTGCAAACTGAATCCATTTGTTTTAATTATTCTTCAATATCGAATTAAATGATGAGCTTGAAACTCAGCTGGAAGTGCATCCTTCAAGTACGTTGGACCTGCAGCTTTTGCTGCAGTACTAGCTGCATGGTAAATGACACTGCAATTTTCTGCAGTTTAAAGTTCAGTATACTTGTTTTGATAGTGGGAAACCAGTGAAAGGAAGAGAAAAGGTAGATTATAGGTGAGCTTGAATTTGTTCTGTTTATTCTACTTTCGACAATTTTACTTCAATCCTTTTTTTCTTTACATTTGCTGATTTACACCATGTCCAATTTGAGGCATGCAAATGCGGACATACGTGAACTATCTTTATATCTATTCATCAAATCTCATTCTGCTTGTCTTTCCTAATTACCATTATCAGACTCAGATGGTTCTTTAATTCGATCTACTTGTTTGTGATCACAGTGAGTTGCCTTAGGCGCAGAAAGTCTAACACAATAGTTCTTGCGGGTTTGAGCGGCAGTGGAAAAACTACTCTTTTCTACCAGGTATGACAGTAGCTTCTCGAAACTATTAAATTCGACTGCTGATAGTGATGGAACATCAACATTCTTAGGCTCATGACAGTACAGTTAAACATTATTGGTCTGGTGAAAACTTCCACTTACGCATTAATGGGCCAGTTCTTGAAGGTCATAGATTTCTACTTTACTAATGAATGAATCAGCTTCGTTCAAGCCCATATTATGCCTAGCATTTGCTGCTGCAGAATAAACCATATTTAAAATGGGATAAGCTGCTCGATAAGGAATGAGTTCCAGTATCATAAGTGTTTCCTCATAAGAACAATCACGAATCTGATCAAATACTCTTCGTGCTTTGAAAACGGACATAGATTTCTACTTGTAGGAGATAGTGATATATTTTTCTTACTAAAGGAGTGGATATGCTAGCATATGGAAAGGTAAAAGAGCTGAAAGTCATTGAAGATTCCATATATTATGTTTCCCTGAATATCTTTTGTACCCGATATGGCTATGAATGTGTATTGATATGCTTTTCAAAATATCTGGATGTGGATACTGCAGTATCCATATCACTTTCCTCTGAAGATCTCGCTTAATATTACTATAATAGGTTGAATCTTAGGGAAGTAAGCTGCATAAGCAATGATCCTTAATATGAAAGAGGAAGTTAAAACTTGATGCAACACTCATGGGATTGAAAGATGAGACTGAAGGTAAAGCAAGTCGTGATAGGCAAAACAGGCATATTCTCCAACGATTCTTTTCTCTTTTTGGTTTGGCTTGATACTTAGCTGATCAGAGCTATTCAATGATACGATTACCACCTATCACTAAGTATACATCTGCAAAGCCTAACTGGAAAATCAATGAATAGATCATATCAAACAGGAAAACAGAGGATTCTTATTGTACTACTAAGTACTCAAATACCACCCACGTTCTAAAATGTGATTTTGGTAATTCAGGTGAAACTAGGCTGGATATGATATGCAGCCTTTGACTTACTGTTTACAGCGGTTTTATCCTAAGTCCAAATAATGACTCCAATTAATCTATCGGCGAAATCCAAATAATGGAAGTGGACTTCCCCGGACAAAAATTGAGGATCTCCTCAGATCTGTCTTAAGTAGTACAAATTAATACTGGTATTGTAACAGTAGAGGTGATAAAACCGTTAGAGGTGAGTATAGTATGGTATAGGACTTGGAATATATGGAATATGTACAGTAAAGGAATTGAATAAACAAAGATTTATGACATAAATGAGGCTCTATGTTGGAAGGCAACAGTCACTTGCGTTTGGAGACTGTAAATTTCCCAGCAATTTTGTGCTGCAAGCCCACAGCCTAATATTGGGGTTCATATTGATGGGTTTGAGGTGTTCTGGCGATCTTTGAGGATTTGTACTTAATTCTTTTGCTATGTCAGGTATGAGGAACACATGTATAGTTTGAGGAAGAACCTAGAACAAGCTTGAAACTTCTTTTGAGGCCAAAATTAGCATAAACTTTTTGACTTCTACCTCTCTTGGAAGCTCTAAGAATTCCCTTGCAAATAAGACAGACGAGCTTCTTGCAGTATGATAAATTATGCTTTTCCTATTACCAGGTTAACTTGGTTACTGCTGGTGTTCTCATTTGCCTCCTTTCTTGTTATTTTAAGGTTATTTTAAGTAAAATAGTGCAGCTTCATGTGATACCAATGCATTGCTTATTTGATATAGTTAGTGCTGTACTATGTTTTGACAGGTGGGTTTCTTGCAATATGAAATCCTATTACCAGCTTAACTTAGTCACAACTGATGTTTTCTTTTTGCGCCCCCCCCCCCCCCCCTCTTTTGTCAATTTCAAGTATAAGTAAGCACGTGCAGCTTCATCTGATACCGATGCATTATTGTTCATATGATATGTTGATCTTTTACTACGTTCTGATGCTGATTTGAAATGTTTAAATTGACACCATAATCTCATTACAATGATAGGTAATTGTTTATGCTTTTACCTCACTGTATCTTTTGTGCTTTTCAACCCAAAAACTTATGTATATCAATTTTCATCTGATAGCTTCGTGATGGCTCCTCTCATCAAGGCACTGTCACGTCAATGGAACCGAATGACGATAGTTTTGTCCTGCATTCTGAAGCTGATAAGGTAAATGGTGCATGTTAAATAATTGCTTAGTTATAAATAATGCTGAAAGATCATATAGACATATACTTACTAAATGAAATGATATAATCATGTGTAAGATAATTGAACATGATGTTTACAGTCTTTATGTTCACTTCTGAATTAACTATCACAATTGCACTGAAGGGCAAAGGAAAACCAGTCCATTTGGTTGATGTTCCTGGTCATTCTCGACTTCGGCCGAAGATTGATGACTATTTACCACAGACAGCTGGCCTTATCTTTGTTGTGGATGCTTTAGATTTCTTACCAAATTGTCGAGCAGCTGCTGAGTAATCACTTACCACATTCTTTTCAATCTCCTTATAATATTGTCGCCCTATTTTCCTAAAACATCGTTTCTTCTCATTGTAGGTATCTCTATGATATACTGACAAAAGCAAGTGTAGTAAAGAAGAAGATACCCATTCTGATAGTGTGCAACAAGTCTGATAAAGTGACAGCTCACTCAACAGAGTTCATCAGGAAGCAGTTAGAGAAGGAAATGTAAGTTCAAAACTTTACTCTTACTCGTTATGATGAATGTGTTCTGCAATTTAATGTCAATAAATATGTTTTGACAAAATTCAATATATTTGGAAAATGGAAATAGGCACATGCTTATGGTGTCACGTATCTGCTTGTTCAGTTTCGAAATTATGTTTAACTTGGTCATGAAATTACATATCTGCTTGCTCGGTTGTCCTCAGCTATCCTTTTCTTATCAAAAGTTGAAACTAAATATTTGCCTTTTACGTTTGGCCTCCACCAGGCGTTTAGAGTAATTATGTTTTTTTTTTGGAATTAAATTTCACAAAACTATCATGAAGTTTGGGCCTTTTATTTTACAAAAACTACCGTGAAACTATCATGAACTAAACTACCATAATTGACTTGGGTAAGTTGTCATGTGCTTCATATGCGACATGTTCATGAACTTCGTGGGAGGCTAATATATAAAAAAAGGGTAGTTTCTACTTTTTATCCCAAATGTTCACGCAATTTGCAATGTTTTGCTGATAGTTCATGGATTTTCTGTAGTTTTAAAAATTCATTGTAGTTTTTTCTAAAAAATAAGTTTATGGTAGTTTGTGCTAAACTCCCTGAAGTTCATAGTAGTGTGAATTTTTTCCTTTTCTTGAGTAGATATTGTGGACAGTCAATACAATTATGTGCATGAAATTGGGTTGTACAATTGAACTGGAGCTTTTGCGCCATACAGGAATCTTGAACCGTGTTAATGGTTTCAAATTTTAGAAACGTCAACAAAAGCACAATGGAAGCACGTGCAACACACACACACACACACACTCTCTCTCTCTCTCTCATGTACAGAACGCCAATCACTGGGGAATTCTCCATTAGAGATATCCATATTTTCCATTAGGGACGCCTGCTTTGGGGTTAAAATGACTCAAATTCAGGTTTTAGTTGTAGTAGGGACATTACTTAAGGCAACATTTTCTCTCTTAAAATGCCTCAATTTCTTAGATGGTTAATTATGCCTTATTTTTTTTGCAGTGACAAGCTTCGAACATCAAGAACTGCCATTTCTACTGCTGACATTACTAACGAATACACCCTTGGTGTACCCGGAGAGGCATTCACCTTCTCTCAGTGCGTTAACAAGATCACAGTGGCCGGATCATCTGCTCTTAATGGTGAAGTATCTCAGATCGAACAGTTCATTCGAGAGCATGTGAAGCCCTAAAGTACGTTCGGGGTTGTATTTTCAGCTGTAACTTTTTTATTTTTTCTTTGGTGAGAGCTCTGGAGGTACAGATTCATGGACTTCTAATTGACTTTCTAATGAGTTTCTGCAAATTAGTTGCTGCAAATGACTTTCCAACGAGTTTCTATATTGGAAAAGTGGTGTGGTTGTAATCTAATTGATACGTGCATTGAGATATTCCAGCTACAGATCTAGATTCTTATATCTAAAAATTAGCAAAATATATTTATATGGGTATCTATATTTTATTATTTTGAGGTATTTAGTATACATATAGTAACGGATGCATACATGTATCTTGTGGCTGTGATCTGGTAAAAGACAGTAAAAACGGGAAATAAAGATGCATAAATTGATCAAATTTCCCTATGCGTTAAGGCTTCGCCATTGTTGCCATTGCATCTTGTAATAATGAGTAAATGTTGGGGTTAATTGCACTTGCACCTCCTTGCTTTTTTTGCAGGGAGTTGGGAGGCTTGGAGCACATTTTGACATTATGGATTGTTATCCACTTTGTTCATAATCATTTTTAGATTATAATCAAGTGGATTATAATCCAAGTGAATTGTAATCCATTTGGTAAATTTAGTAGATTGTAATCTATTTTCGAAATTTACATGTTTGGCAAATGAGTGAATTAAAATGACTTAAAAATGCCTAGATTGATGGAGTTGGTGGTGAATTAATAAATGAGTTTAGGAAATTACGAAATCGTTAAGGGGTACAGATGTATTTTACTCTGTCAAGCTTCAAGAATTATAATCCACTAAAAATTATGCACGGGTACTCCCAGTTTTTTTTTTTTTTTGGGATTATAATTCAAAATAATTCATATTCCAAACATCCAAAAGTGGAATATAGTCCACTTCGACCATTTGCCAAATGTGCTACTAGTTATTTACTTTTTTTGTTTTTAACATAGAGATCCATGTACCAAAATGGAATAACCTTCAAGTTATATGCACCCAAGAAGGCTCATATAATTAGAGAAAATCAGATTGAGTTCAATGGTAACTCCCAAACATTCTGCAATTATTTCAATGTTAAACAATTAATCCAATCATTAACTTCAATAATCACAAGAGGGGGTGAAGAACTTGCAATCTGCCAGACCTTTAATTCTCTTTAATAACAAAACCTGATCAAGTATACGTCACCACTTAAAAAATCGAAATAAATCCTATAGAGAGCCCTCTATTAAAAAAAACATATAGACTTGCAGCAGAACATGACGTGCGACTTTGCTATCAATTTTAAATCGGTAATCAGTACATAGCATTAGTAAAATAAGTATATATTAGTGCAAACAGTTTGAGTATCAATGCAACCAAAATATGTATTATCAATCACAAATTTGAATTTGACACATGTCATGCTCTCCTACCTATCCATGTAATTTTAATTTGACACATGTCATTACACTTTTAATTCGACACATGTCATGCTTTGTATAGCCACTTGTGTGGTTTGCTTGAACATGTGTGCCCTCCAAACATATCAAACTTGAGTTCCACTGGTAGTATGCAAACAAATCTCACAATAGAGTCAAATGTGTATATGCTCCCCAATAGTTAAACTTTTATATCTATCACTTAATGTCGTGAAGGTTTGACCTTATATCAATATAATGTTTGTAGAAAATCGTATAGAGAGGCAACAGATCGTGACATGTCATAGTTAGAAAAAGCATGAGACCACACATGTCGGTAAAAAATTAGAGTTGGTTGGTAATTAACCATCAAAGACATACATGTCATACTTAGAAAAAACATCAGGCCACACGTGTCACAGTAAAAAAATTAGAGTTGGTTCACTTGGTTGGCAATTAACCATCAAGCTGTAATTTTATAACGGGGGACACGATAAATTCTCCTTTCTCCCCGTGTTGCTTTTGACAGAGGGCCCTGCATTGGATTTTTTTTTTTTTTTTTTTTTTTTTACCCCCGACCTCTCATTCGCTGTGTGGTTCATAGCATAACATATTAACATGTATCAAGTGAACCCTTGATCTCATGAGACCTTAAAATTTTGTGTTGGTGCAGGACTGTTCTGTACGTGTAAGATCAGTGGCGGAGCTTGAAAAAATAATTTGGGGGGGGTGAAGTTACATAATAAACTCATAAATACTTAATTCATTCAAAATAATCACCAATTCAATGTTATATAAACATCTAAAACTTTGCACGCCGAGTTTTCATCTTCTTAAAATAATCAATCACAGAATCAGTATCAATTTCTTGAACAATCTCTTTCTCGATATACATAACTAAATTATCTGCTAAGAATGTGTCTTCCATCTTGTTGCGGAGCCTTGTTTTTACAATTTTCATGGCAGAAAATGCTCGCTCGGTAGTAGCTGTAGACACCGGAAGAGTTAGAACAAGGCGAATTAAGCGGTCAACAAGAAAATATTCACTTTTCTTTTCAGTTTCAGCCAGTGCCACACATAACTCAGAAATAGTTGAAAGACTTCTCAATTTTGGATCATTGCGGGCGTCCAGGACAAAATGTTCCAGTTGAAACTTCAAAATGAGCTTATCTTGACCATCAAAATCAGCAGGATAATATTTGTCAACAAGCCGACAAATTTGATCAACATCGAATAGTTTGTATCCATTCTTCGGAACTAAAGAAGCACTCAAAGTCAAAATATATATAATACATCAAAAAAATTTTGAAACGAAGGGGGGGCGATCGCCCCCCCAAAGAACAACTAAGCTCCGCCACTGTGTAAGATGAACTGACCATTTGTGAAGGTGAAGCGTTGGTTGGCACAATGACTGTTGAGCTCAACAGCAAGAATCCCTCGAGATATTGATGTCACATTTTTTTTTTTTTTTTGCGAGTGTAGCAATGATAATTATTCTAGTATGCTTTGCTACGAGTTATTTATTTCCAAAAAGAAATTGTTGCTGCTACAGATGCGAAGCATGTAACGTAGAATGGATTAATTTAGTGCAGTGAAAGCTTATCGTAGAACATGTTTTGTCAATTTAACTTCATCTCTCCATCGGCACCTCGTGGCTTGTTGTAGGAACAGTTGATGTTCTCTTGATCGGGTTTTTTTTTTTTTTTTTGAAGGCAGCTTATGAACATACATTTAACAAGAAAAAAAAACAGCCATGTAGCTAACGATCGTCTCAGTACTTACGAAGAATTTGATTGTATTACACCATTCTACATTCTGGGAGTTTCGAATAGATTACAGTGCCGTGTCCCATATACGAAAACCGAGACATCTGATAAACGTAGTATCAAAATTCTGGCCCTAGAGTTCAGATTTCCCTTTCTTTGATGTTTTGGTGCTCGTCTTCTTCCCTCTCCACCAACTTCCAATCTGTTTCGAGACCTTGTTTACATGCCCTTCCACAACCTTTCCAGCATCTTTTACACCTTGTAGTATCTTCTGTTTTAAATCTTTACCTTTCTTAGAAGATTCCTTCTCTCTCAAGATGTTCCCCTGAAACAAACAAAGAGAAAAAAAAATCAATGTCAGAGATAATAGCGATAGAGATATCAAAAGGAAGTTACTAATTAATTACCAGTTTTCCAGGGAATTTGTCTTCATCATCATCATCATCTTCATCTTCATCACCATCCTCATCACCGAACCTGTTATTCATTATGTCATCTCTCGAGTACATCTTCATGCTTGGTGCTCCAGGCATACCCTGTTATTAGAAGAAGATATTAAGGTGTATCCAATGTCATATGTAAATAATAGAACTTGGCTTGGGCAAGTATATATGAGATACCTCCATGGATCTCATAATCTTTTCCATTTCTGCATCTTTAGCTGGCTTTGCAACAAAAGCTTCTCCTGGGATCCTATCCTGCATAGCATGAGAGCGTCATTTCAGCAATAACAACAGGCACAGAGTTGACAGCCTATAAAAGCAAACCACCAAGCCCTCACTGGGGAAATGTTGCCAAAATTCTGGTCTTTACTTCTAAGGTTTATCAAGTTTACCCAGAGAAACTTATGAGTATATTACATTTTGCGTGTCATATAATACCTGTATCATCTGGGTATCTAGACGTGAAAACCACATTAAGCATCTAACTCAATTTAAATCTTTGGGGATGTCCACGTGCACTTGGAAGGTATAGATATTATCAGAAATAAAAGTTTTGTTAAAGGTGCAAAATACATGTCGCACCTTAAGGCAATGCAATTATTGAGTATGATCAGGATCTCAAAAATAATTGCTCAAATGGAACTGTTAATCTAACGATGACACTGTATCATTGTGCAGTTGAGGTAAATATTGACTTGTTTTTATTCTAATTATGGCTATGGAGCATTAAGTTTCTACTAAGCAGCTCCCAGAGTGGCAATCAATTGTCAGCTGACAAATGACATCTTATGTAGCACCATGTGAGAAAATAATGTCCAGCCAAATTTAGGTAATATATGACTTTAGGAAACACCTAACATTCAAGGTCAAGTTAAATCTATAATATGAAGTATCACAAAGTATTCACAGTGATTCTTCAGGACTAGACTAAGGAAGTAACTGCAGAAGTGAACAAACTTGCTCTCTTAATATCAGAAATATAAGAGTGCAATACCTTAGGAACAGGTGGTGGGCTTTTGGAGCATGCATCAGAAAGGTCTTTACACAGGGCATTCGCCAATTTATCAACCGAAGGACGGTGTTTATATACAAATTCAGCAACATCTGTATCCGAGTATCCGATGATCTGCAGCAAAAAAATGTGACATCTCATAAACAAGAAAAAAACTTGTGATTCTAACCGGCTACATGTATTGCACTGAAAATTTCACGTATTGATCTTACAATAATATTGCACATATCCTACTTATTATTGAAAGCAAACAGTGCCGTCTATGACATTCTGTGCGATTAACTTTTTAACAACTTTTCAGTTTACTGAGCCTTGATGAAAATGATTGCGACCACTCAGCAGGCAACATGCACGTGCAAAGAAAAGTTTTGATAATGAAATAGCGTACAGCTAAATTAATCTCTGTACTAAAGATGGTATTTTTTTTCTCTTGATACACTGAAATACAGCCATATAAACTGACGTTTGCTTTCCATGCACTTCTAACCTAACTCCTGAACCAAAGTATTAGTCTAACAATAAGATATAAACAGTTATTCCAACTCTTCAGCCAAAACCTGATCCTCTTTTGACATTACACCAACATTGCAATTCACCAGTTTTGAAGTTCAAAACAAGGTAGTACTGCTTACCAATCTCACATAAATTCTCCACTCAAATAGAAGGGTATTCCCATCACAAAGTTTTTTTGCGCTCGTTGCTCATATTACTTTCAGTAACCTAATGTTTTCTTAAGCACAAAAACGACATAGAAAAAAAAATGTTATCTACCTTGAATGGTCCCTCCTTAGTTGGCCACTGATAAGTGAATATTTAATAGATTTTTAATCTCTAGACAAACTCTATGCATCGAGTTGTTTCATCACCCAAGGCACAATAATATCATAGAAAATTTTATTAAAAGATAAAAACATCAATACATCACCCCATCAATCGTCACCAATTGATGCATCTATTTAATATGTTAGGTAGATTTGTTGTTTTTAAACCCTTTTACTCTGTTTAATACATGTATGATACAAATCCATTATAAACTCCTGCCTCTGCCTCTGCCTCCTGATCATGTGCACGTGCAACAATCACCAACCTGTGCTATAACTATATGTTCCTAAACATTTCACCAGACTGAATACTAATAGATATCTTAACAAGTGTCGATTACTAAGTGATCAAAACATTTACAACATCACCCAAAATATAAACTAGATCATTACCAATAAAAAAAAAAACCAGAAAATAGATTAATTTTGAAAGCAATCTTTTGTGCCATTGATTCATATGTGAAACATAAAAGTAGATACTAACCTCTTGACACGCGCGCTCGATAGTCTTACACTCTGAGTTGCATAGCCCTTCAGTACCTTGTTCAACAAGCTGCAAAGGAAATTTAATTACTACACACCAGCATTGTCATGTGAAATCAAAACAAAGGAAAATTTCAAAGAATCACTATAAATTTGCACCCAAAAATACAATTTTGTATTTTTAAAAAAAGCAGTTGATTTTACCTCCAACTTGTCCCCTTTCTCAACAATATCAATCTGCAGAATCCAATCCGCCTCTTCCTTCTTCAAATTACAAACATTCTCCGCAATCTCAATAATCTGGTACTCCGAAACCTAATCCCCAAAATCAAACCACCAAAACTCAATCAATCCACCAAAAGAAACCACCAATTTCAACAGAACCGAAACCAAACAACAAAAAGTTGACCTTTTTAGGTGATATCTGAGCTTGCTTCTTCTCAACTTGATTGTAAATCTGCTCCGCGATCTTGTGGCAGACCTGGCATCGTATAAAGGGGATGTCTTCTCTTCGAGCGGCGGCGGCCGCCTGTTTCTTGGCGGAGGAGAGAGAGATCTCGGCGATTGAGAAGAGGAGGAGGATTGCTAGGGCAGCGAGCTTCGCCATGGCGATTCTCTGTTTACTTGAGAGAGAGAGAGAGAGAGGGGGTCAAATCTCGAGATCCCTTTCGAAGTTCGAAAGTGTTTTGAGCTTGGGGATTGAATATTTACCGATCTGCCACGTCGAGGCTTTGTTCTCATTGGTCCAGCTAGGCAAGCGGGACCCGCTCTGATGCGGAAGAGGAGTGTGGGGAGATGGATTTTCCTTGTTGGGGCCCAGCCCAAATAGCGAATTTATGGGCTCTTTGGTTGGGTTGTTTTTGTTTGAAAGTTACTGTAGCTGTCAGGTTACAGTAACTTTCACTTGTTTACATTGTTTGGTTGTGCAAAAAAATACTGATGTGGTAGTTAAAAATCCAATGGGGCAGCTTCTGACCATATCTCCTCAAAATATGGTGTTTTTGGGCGAAAGTTACTGTAGTTGTTAGAGTTAGTTTTCAACCTGGTTTCCTGACTACAATAACTTTCACCTAATGAACTTAATGGTGTGAGGGACTCATCTGAAATTTGGAATTTTTTTAAAAAGACCCTTCTTGAAACTTTATTAACAAAACGGACCTTTTGTGGATTTAATTAGCAAAATCGATCACTTTTGTCGATTTTGCAAATTATGGTTTTTAAATACATGGGACCAGTAGTCCCGTGTAATTAGTGTTGACCAATCACATGCTAATTAAACTTTAGAAAATACACGACTAATTAAACTTCTTAATAGGGTGTAATTATGCACCACTAAATACACAGGGGTTGTAGTCCCGTGTATTTTAAAGCTTCATTTTTGCAAAATCTGCCTCTTCACGTGGATTTTGCTAACTATATCAAACATAGGCCGATTGCTAATGAAGTTTCAAAAAGGTTATTTTTTAAAAAGTTCTCCCCCTTCATTTTGCTATTGTTTTCCTGTAACGTTCCTGAAATTGCTGTATAATAAGTACATCAAGTAATGCAAGAAAGCATTAGGTTCTCTCATTGTGTCATTACCTTTGGATACTCCAATAAATAAGCATCATGCGCCGACAAAATCTATGCATATATCTATGCACGTATGTAGGCATAATATTTGGTGGACGAGCTCAAGATTTCCTGAAAAATTTGTAGAATCCCCGCTCATTATACACACACAAGTTATACACATGCAATGAACTTTTAGAGATATCCTGAATTTTTTTCGAGTTTGAACTCCATTATACTCGTTCAATCCGCATACATCAGTGTAAACAGTCAACTTCCAATTATAAATCAGCAGCATTCGACAAATCTAACAGCCTGCAATATAAGAAGATGAAGCACATCGAATTCATCTACTGTTGAACATGCAGAGCCTTAGCGAGACCTTCATGAGTCTTCAATTGTTTTGCCTGAGACTTGCAATCCACCGATAACAATTGTGCTGATGTCGAGTTTTTGACGAGCTGCATTAGCGTTTTCTCAAGCTCTTCGCCGTTGCTCCATTCATGGATCTCAGCTTTGATGAGACCGATGTTGCTGGTGATGAGATCCCAAACTGGGTAGTTTTTCCTTGGCATCACATAATCTCCTTCATTTAGTTTCAGAGTTGGGCAGTAGTCTCCTCTGCCATCACCGAGGTAAATGAATCTCTTCTTTTCTTTTGAATTTGTCGATGCTTGGATTCTTTCTATGACCCTGCCCTGTTGATGGGAGATGGTTAATTGGTGATTTTCAGTGTGTATTTAGGAAATTAAAGTTTTTGAAGTCAAGTTCTTAATATAACATGATGAAATTGTCAGTTTCTTCAAACTAAAAGGGGGGCAAATGCCAGAACTCCTCAAAGTTATAGAGAAAACATCATTCGTAGGTTTAATCTGCTTACAAAATAAGCAACCTAGAACCAAAATGCCCCCAATTGCCGTGAAAAAGACACCAAAATTTTGTTTTCTTAAAGGGGCTATCCAGATTGCTTTAACTTTATAATCTTTCAACAGTCAAAAAGTCGGCATTCAATGATTCACAGGCTTCAGGAGTTTTTTAACTTGTAAGAAACACACACCCCAAAAAGCCATCAATTTTCTTGCGTGCTACAAATTTTTTTTTTAAAAGTAGATGAGACTATATCTAAATACTAAGCACAGAGGTCAATGCTGCCTTCAAATTTTCTCAAGGGTTAATTGCCAATAGACCTCTTTTAAGCTTTATCCGTGCGAATAAATCCCCCTAGTGAATTTCTTTTTATATGTAAAAGCAATGCATTAAAAAAGTTTTGAGGAGACGGATAGACCCCTTATTGCTAAGGATGAACCCTCAATTGCTAATGGTTTTACTTCTTAAAGAGTCGAAAAAGTCCACTAAATGAGTGTATTCGCAGTTGGGCCAATAGTACAGGGCTCTACTCGTACAAATAGAAGTATATGGTGTCTATTCACAAATTGGGGGATACTGTGTTGCATCTATGCTCAATGAACCCTTATTTCTAAGAATTAAGAACTTGCAATAACCAAGTGAAGGGGGCAAAAATATAAAAAAAAGGTTGGAGGGTTAATTACCTTGCACATATTTGGAGGGCAGAGATTACAACCATGTGGAGATTTGGTGAAATCATGGTAAGGGAAAATCCTCAGCCTCCCTGCTTCATCAACATAGCTAGGATTTGTATTAATCTCAGTAAAACACCCAAAGATCCCATGGTGCTTGAGAACAGTCTCTATGTAGAACAAATTGGCATCACTCACCACCCTCATATCACACCTATAATAATAATAATAATAATATTTAAATCACAAAAAAAAAAACAATCTGAATGCTATTATAATTAAAAAAAACCATTTATAAGGAAACCAAAATTACCCAAGAGAATGAGCAGATTTAATGGCTGAAATTATATGAGGATCCAAAGGAATCCTCTTCAAGCATTCTACAATCTCATCAATAGTCCTCCCCTGTGAATGCAGCTCAGCCATTATCCTGTCCTGGAATCAAAATCAAATTTTGAAGATGACCCGTTTACTAATTTGAGCTCAAAAACATCATTAAATAAAAAAAATGAAATTTTGTCAACAAAAAAAAATTTACATACCATGAGAGGATTCCAGGGCATCGTTGGGCGAAGCTCATTGAAGAGCTGGGTTGCTCCGAGATTTTCCATCACCCAGTTGTCGCTGTCTACGTCGATGATTGTTTTATCGAAATCGAAGATGATTATTGTTGAGGCCATTTCTGATCAAAAATCGAGTTTTTTTTTGGGTGGGGCTTTGTTTTGAGAAATGGAGGCATTTTATAGGTGGTGAAGAGGAGAAGATGCCAAAAGGATATTCCAAATAACTCGGGAAATAAATGGGAACTTTGACACATGTGCCCTTCTAGATATATGGATTTAGCTTTTTCTTTTCTTTCTTTGTTCCTTTTGACTCTCGTGCGGCTTTTATTTGCAAACATATCGTATTTTACCGTTGCATTAAGGCCTTAGGGACCCAAATAGGGGACCCAATGCATTAGATATGTGAAGTGTCACCATCCGGTTGCATGATACATTGTTCATGAACAGTACATCATGTAACCGGATGGTGAGTAGCAACACCCGGGTAAAATTGTCACTTTAGTATGTTGAAAAGTAAATTAAAAGTAGAACACAATGAAATCTTAAATGCAAGACTTTCTCTTGATCGAACATCTTGGTATACAATAAAGTTTTACTAAAATTCATAATGCGTTTTTTTTAGGGATAAAGTTTGTATATAATTTCATATCCCTACTTTTTGACTATATGATTAATTTCATTTTAACGGAACATTGAGTATGCTCCATAACAGTTTATCATCATATCACTTTTTATTTTAGCTTTTTAAAGGAAAAATTAGAAGTCTTTTATCATGAGAGGACAACGTGATGATAGACATCGAAGAAAAGGTGTCATCTTAGTGGAATAAGGTTTATCTAAAACTTATCTCAATATACCAATTTTTTTTAAATGTACTTCTAGTTTTTCATTCTTAGAAATCCAATCTAGATCATTTTTATTTTATTTTCTTGTTGCTATTCAGTATTAAAAATAAACATGAGCTGTGTAAAAAACTTTGTAAACCGACTTTGAACCTCG
The DNA here is from genome assembly GCA_022839385.1 of Asparagus kiusianus. Taxonomy (NCBI): domain Eukaryota; kingdom Viridiplantae; phylum Streptophyta; class Magnoliopsida; order Asparagales; family Asparagaceae; genus Asparagus; species Asparagus kiusianus. Next base: position 321,675 of record BQKN01000939.1, on the reverse strand, counting down.
AACCTAAAACTTTCGAAGTCCCACCTTCCACTTTGACATTGACACGAGCCTCTGTCGTCCTTGTGATAATTAAGTTCTTGAAGTCTATGCAAAAAAATTTCTTTTCCATTTTTTGTTGATAAACAAGTAAATTAACAACTCATAATGAAAATTACCATTGCAAAAGTTTAACCGTGACGGTGAATCTACGTACTCTTGGCCAAAATTGTTGAACAAATGAGATCTTACACATTTCAAAGATGCAAAATGTAACTATAATTAAGGAGGGTATAAATGTTAAAAACATTTAATGAATTAATAGTAGGGAACTTGGGTGGTTGCTTCCTCGATCTTGAGTGGGAATCCCACCTCCGAACTTCCCCAGAACCACCCAAAGAGATGGCAATGGGCACATTTATTAATTAAAGCACATAATTCCAAGAATATCAGTACTAAAATTAGCAAGAGTGTCTCCTATTTTTGCAGCACAAATTGCAGTACACCTCACCGCATGTCCCTCGTCCACCCCTAAGTTGTATAGCCTTTTATCCTCTAATGCAGTAGAGGCTTGTTTTGCTTGAGCTAGGGTGGAGATGTAATGTATTTTTAACAGCATAAGGTTTTAAATATAAGTGTGGGTTCTCTAACTTTTTCAGCTATATCATCATCACATCCTTAAGATCTACTGCCTCGAGCTGTTGAGGTTGTAGCGAAAGGTTGATGGTCATAAATTTATACTCTAGCGTACTGCATAGCGGTATCAATTCTTTTCAGAATTATGTTTTAAGTTTTTTGGCCAATGAGATTGAGCCTAGATTGCAGCGTTACCCCAGCAAAGATAGTTATCGCTACGTCAAAACTGTGAAATTGATGATTATGATTTTATGCACTAATATGTATGACTATTATTTAATTTTAGGTATCTGTTTGACTGAGGAAACTGGATCGAATCATGTTCTTTGCTTATAAAAATCGTACATATATTAACGGTTAGCATTTAACTAAATAATAAACTTTGTAAACTGAAGCTACTCCTGCATACATCTCCTGTTTAAATTATATGCGCTAGTCTCAAGGTTCATGTTGACAATATATTACAAAGTCACGTGCGAGGATTCATTGAATTTATGTGATGTTGTATTTGACATCAAATTGGATGCATATGATGACTATGGGTATCAACGTGATGTTCTTCCAGCTATATGCAAAGGTGATGTCATGTTACTGTAAATAATGCCTTAATTAATGGGTTGTTGTTTAATTTTAATTTCATGATGTAACACATCTAACTAACTTTTTATTGCTTTTTTTTTTTGGTTATAAAGTTTTAGTTACCGTCTTATTGAGTTAAAGATTGAAAAGACAAACAATAAAATTTTGAACTTTTTTGCTTCACGATAATACCTTTTAGAACTCACTTTTATATATTATCTATGTGAATTATCTATAGTAATTACTCAAATGTGTTTTAATTATATAAGTTTTTGCCTTAAAATAGGAAAGGAGCCCTTTAACTCTTTTGCCAAAATCAACAACAACAAGGAACTTATTCCATGCGTATAGTTATTTAGATATAAATATAGAACGTTAACGACCCAAAGTGAGCCGGTGATCAGGACTTGGGGCATTGCTCAAAAGCTGGCTAAGAATCGATCTGTGTCTATGACATGTCTATCCCAATTTTTTTTAATTGTTAGACGTCACAACACTTGTGCTATTCATCTAGGCTTGGCTTGGACTGTGACAAATAGCACAAGTTTAATTAGCTAGTACTAAGCCAAGGTTTCTCTCACAAATGCGAAGGAAAAAAAAGAAAGAAAAAAAATGGAAGAAGCAGAACGTTAAAAGAGAGGAAAGCCCTGTAGGCCAACTAACATCGTGAAGCCTTTTCAGACAATAACGGTCAAAGAAATGAAGGTTGCAATTTGAAAATTTATGGTTGGCTTCTTCCAATTAAGCCCCTCCAAATTTCAAATAAACTCTAGTAATTGGGAATTGCTGTAAGCAAGTCAAACACAGATTGGCCTTCGACAGAGGAGGTGCGTGATGATTCCAGAAACCTGAAACCTGACCTGGAGACCACTCAAATTCTTTAAAGTAAAGAAATTTTGAAGAAAGATGAGAAGAGCCTGGAGAAATGTGATGACGGAGACGAATGCTGCAGAATGAAAACTCTAAAATCTTGAGGCAGTTCTCATATTTTGAACTTCCTACATAAAGCTAATTTGAGGCCTCGTGACATCCTGAAATCTATGACAAAACGATTTTCTGTTCATTTGGATAGAACAGGGCTTTTCATTCAAACTCTGGGTAGTGAAGAATTTTTTGAACAAAAAAAAAAAAAAAAAACAGAATATTATTCCTCCTCATGCTTCGTTATCATATTCCTCATCAATCAATAACAAAAATGATCTCGGTTACATAAACGGTAATAACCACCCCCCGCCCCTAACTGTGTTATGATTGGTCCACCCTACTCCTTGGAACAATCCCATCCGAGTTAAGGAATTAACCAGGTTAGGAGAAATTTGACAAACACGCCCTAACGTATAGATTTTGTACACAACCTCCTACTTGTGCTTTTTTCCTTATGTATTTTATCCATCCCTCTCTCTCTCTTTTTGAAAGTACTTCCTGCAAAATTGCACAGCTTGCTAGTCAAAAGTAATCCGTAAGCCTTAGGGGCTGTTTGGTTCCCTGTTTTTGAGGAAAAAGCTCTCTTGAAAGCCTGTCAAAAGTATCACTTTTTGACAGGCTTTCAAGCAAAATCGCATCTTTTAGAGGTGATTTTGCTGCGATTTTGCTGAAAGGCTGCCAAAGAAGTGACATTTTGACAGGCTTTCAAGGGATAAAAAGTTCTAACCAAACGGACCCTTAGTGATATAGAACCAGGTCTTTTTCACAACTTTCTTTTGTATTAGAACAGGACTTTTTGAGTGCAGATCCTAAGATGTTCAAGAGTGCAGAATACCTCAAAGCAAATAATGAAAGACCCAAAACTACAGAAAAATCATTCTAATCTGCAAAGGGATCTTGATATTCTGTACAAAGTGATGATTGGGAGCGTGGCTGAGGTCAGGATATTGCAAGTGCCAGGCTCAACACTGGCCAGCTTTGTCTTTTTTCCACCAAAACAAAAGGAAAATAGCACATTGAGATCCCCTTGGATAACAAATACAAGAATCACATAAGCAGGATCCGATAACTGTTGAGCGCTGCGGAAGCCAAACAACCAAACCAACGTGCTACGAGAAGTCAAATCAAACGAACGTCGAGAGAAAGCCAAACAAACCAAATTAATGCCATAAACACAAACAACCAATTTTAACATGGTTCGGCAAGTTGTCTACGTCCACAGGGCAAGAAGGGGATAGGGTTTTTCACTAATAGAGAAGAAGAGTACAAACTGAGATTACAAATCACTCAAACTCACCAATTAATCTCACCAATTAATCTCACCAACAAATCTCTAATTCTCTCCAAACAAAACCCTAACCAATAGCTCAGAAAATACCTCTTTCTGTGCTCCAAATATCCCTAAATTTCTTCTCAATTCTCTCTTCCAATTGTTCCATATATATAGAAATCCTAAAATCATAAACATACTAGGAATTCTAAGACCAAAAACAAAACAAATTAGGAATCCTAATAACCTATTACCAAAACAGATTAAGAATCATGTTACCAAAATAGATTAGGAATCATAATAACCTCATGTTACCAAAATAGATTAGGAATCCGCTATCCAACAATAACCACTTGAGCTTTGAACGCATAATACTCTAAACAAGGTGCATTACAATGAGTTCTCTTACCAACTCAAAGAGTCTCAAAATCACATAACTCATAAATAGATATCTTTATAACATAAAATACGTGTAACTGTAACCATGGGGACACATATTCATGTTAACTCACATATAGAACGTGAATCAAGAAAAGAGACACAAGGAGAGTTTTAAGAGAAAATCCATACATGATCATATAATATAGTCCGACCACTCCGAAATGAAGGAAGTATGATCCATTGATTCCCCAGGCACATCCTCGAGCCTCGAAGGCTTCTCCTTCCCTCCTATCAACCTCGCTGGATTCCCGACAGCAGTGGTTCTTGGCGGCACATCGATCAGCACAAGTGAGCCAGCCCCAACCTTCGCTCCTTCTCCAATCCTAATGTTCCCCAAAATCGTCGCTCCCGCTCCGATCAGAACCCCATCACCGATCTTTGGATGACGGTCTCCTCCAACTTTCCCGGTTCCACCTAGGGTTACGTGGTGGAGGATTGAGACGTTGTTGCCAACTACGGCAGTTTCCCCAATCACGACACCAGTGGCGTGGTCGAGGAGGATGCCCTTGCCGATCTTGGCAGCGGGATGGATGTCAACGGAGAAGACATCGGCTATGCGAGAGTGGAGAGCTAGGGCTAGAGGGCGTCGGGATTGGGCCCAGAGCACATGGGCAACTCGGTACGCCTGGGAACATAAATGAAACGAGGTAATGTATCCGATTGTCAATCAAGAACAAATTTTGGTATGGGTATGAGAGGACTTTAGTTTATTTAGAAAGTTACTATGTTTAGAAAGTGATTTAGGTCTATGGAATTAGGATTTTGGATTAGTATTCTATTATAAATAAAGGCAGAGAAGAGAGAGATATTATCTCTCTACTTCCCTCAATCAATATGCTATTAGTGCCAGGCTGCTTGAATAACAGTAGAACTAGTAAACATTATCTTACAGAGACTAATGGTATATTTGTTAACTGTACAAAGTTGCCGAATAGATTGATATAACCATTGTAATGCTTTTTTTTTAAAATCAAGAACAGCAAGATCAATATGGAAACTATCCGAACTAGTTGAAGTATATTGTACACAGGTTGGCTAACTGATCCCTGATGTGGAAGTTCTAAAGCCAAAGTCAAACTCTGTACAGAATTGTGCTCAAACTTGAATCAACACTTTCAGATTCACAATGATCAACTGACTAAATCCTATTGCATAAGATCATGAAATTAAGAGATCTCAGAAGGGTTACTTGAAATCAAACTAACTGCAACCTTCGACTCTTCAAGTTCTAGTTTCTGTGCTCATTAATGAGGAATATTAACACTCAATTTACCTGTACAGCTTGTAGGTTTTATTCGACTTTAGGATTCCAGGATTAACATTTATATTTGAAAATTGCACAACTAAAGAAGTCAAACAACTATTATTTTACTAAGCTTAATGGTCCATGCGTGAACTCACCAAATTGCAGAATAAATTGACATATAGTTATCAATACTTCCACTAAATCATACACTTTATGCTCAACCTGTATTCAGATTCCCCACAAAATATAAACTTTTTCCAAGCCCAACTTACTTATTTTAAAAAAATCAAACTTTGAGCGCCAAATTAATGCTGAATCTTAGTATTCAATCAAATGTTAGTGCCAAGATCGACACACATAACTTCAGGCAATCATACAACTAAAAGGGTTAAGTAATTATTGTCTTATCAAGCTCAATCCCATTAATTTTCTTAATTAGTCATCATTTCGAAGAAAATGTTATCTTTTAAAAAAATTGCCTTATGTCATATAAAAATTCTAAAGTCACCAAATCCTACCAATCCTCGTCAATTTGACCCCAAATTTTCAACTTTTTCGTAACCCAAATCAAAAAATCGCATCTTTAACCGAAATAGCTCACCTCAACCGCAAGAAACCCCTTGAAATTCAAAAGACAATGAGAGAACGACACGCACGCTGGGTCCCGGTGCCTGACGGCGATCAGATCGGCGACAGCCGCCGACAACACAGTTGGATGATGCGAGAAAATATTCAAGAAGAGATCGTACAGGAGAGTGGAGAGCAGCGTGGAGGAGCAGAGTTTGTTGGCGAGGTGAAAGGAGAGAGATCGAGCGAGCGAGGGGTGAGAGAGGACGGTGGCGTAGAGGTAGCTGGCGAGGGCGGGTTCGGATTCTGCGTCGCGGATCGCCTCCGCTTTGATTTGGGTCCAGACCCAGGTCTCGTCGGATTCGGATTCTGGTGGCGGGAAGGTGGGGATCGGGAGGGAGCAGCCGGAGGGCATTTTTCGGGCGGGTAGGTGGGGGGGGGGGGGGCGCGGGGGGGGGGAGGTCGAGATGAGACTATTAGAATGGGGGCGAGGTGGGGCTTTTATTGGGTGGGTCTGATGAAAATTACGGTTGCGTCCTAAATGGGTAAGCGGGTATGGGGGTTGTACCCGCTAACCCGATCTGGAGTTTGATGCCGGCTTTGATATACATGTTAATGGTTAGTAACTTAGTACATTCGGTGCTATATATAGACTTTCTTTATATGACGTGCGTCTGGCTATGTATGGATTAGATCTCATATTTCTCCAAGAAATCACATCCACGTAAGACGCCCGTTGTTTGAATTTATCTTATTTTATAAAGCGGGTTAATACAAGAAATACGAGGGTTTGTCATCTATTTTTTAAGTTTTACATGACAAGATCCAGACAGGAAAACCTAAATGATTGAGACGAATAAGGGTAGAGACCGATGCATAATGGGAGAGGCTCCTAAGGAGGGAGTCGGTTTGCCTTCTTAGATTTTCCCAGCTCTAATGATCGTATTATATGGGCTTCAGGAGTAAATATGTTAAAGGTTGGGGTTAGATCCCAGCCAAAGTCGCTCCAACACTCAAACTCAAAATTAGTGATTTACAGCTGAAACACTGATGCGATCTAGAGTCTTGGTTGGTAAACGAGTAGGCTGAGTTCTAGTACAACTTGGTTGGAGATGGTGTTTGCTCGTTAGTGCTCCTAAAAGAACGGTTTATATTCTGTCAAGAAAAAATGTTGGATAGCTGGTGGTATAGACCACCTCACCATGCTCTGTAGGAGATGGGGTTTGTGTTTAGTGGTAGCTACGTTATGGTGTTAACTAACCTAATATGGAAGGGTGATCATGTTTAGACTATAGTCACACGTAGACGCTAACCGGACGAAGATCCCCTAAAGTCATTATGCTTTGGGCTGAATAACTGGTGTCCCAGCAATCTCAAGAGTGAAACTCAAGTGAAGGAACTAAATTTTGAATCTTAATGTGAACGCTGCTTACAGGCGGATCTCAGCTACCGATAACGGATCCAACTTAAAATAAAAACCGACGCCCGTTAAGGGAAAAGGGTAGAAATGGGAATGCGGTGGGGGTTCTAGAAGGAAGAAAAATGCAGACTCTAGATTTTTACGGAAAGATGGAGGATAATTGATGACATGATTTTTGTTCCTCTTAATCTTTTACGTGGAGGGGCTCGGTTCAACCCCCCGCCATCCAATTGGGCAAAGTGGGGTCCTTCAGTCCTTTCAATAAATTAAGTTAGTTTTGTCTTGTTCCACAAGTTCAATTTTTGATTCAAACCCGACCCGGATCCGAAACTCGTCGGATACGGGTTCGCTCCCTCCAACCCGATACGTGTTTCCTGCCTCAAGCTCGGATAAAGGGGGCGATAAACGTTTTAATATTCAACCGCCACCATCAATCTCGGCAAGATCGCCGGAAAATGATCGTAGGCGGAGCATCTCGCCTGATCGCGGCGGCGATGTCTCCGAGGCGTCCGAGGTCGGAGGCCTCGTCTCGTTTGGCGTATTCGCCGGTTTTGGATCTCTCGGATCGAGCTCTGATGCTATTCGATGCGGTCTCCAGGGGTTTTAGAAACGAAGGTGAGGGCGAGATCGGAGATGAGCTCATTTGCTTCATCGATCTTAGATCTCCGCTCTACTCGGATCCCTAATCCTTCAGGTTTCGTTTCATAAACCCTAGCGACTGTACTTCCGAAAATTTTGGATTTTTTTAAGGGAAATATTGAGCAGACTGCAGATTTTGTTGTTTATATGTGAAGATTGAGCTTCATTAACCTTAAACAATAAAAAAACCTGAACTTGAGTTGATGTGGTTAAAGACTTAAAGATTTGGAGTGTTATAGTTTTCTCAGTGCATAAAGAATACTTCTTTTTAGACTTTTAGTGTTTGATTATCATTTTCATTAATTTGTTACTCCCGTAGATCAATGTTTATCCCTTGGAGAATTCTTAGGGAGATAAACTCATTAGCCCGTGAGTAGTCTTTTCTACTATTATTTCTAGAATTAAATTCAAGTATAAGAGAATTCCAGACTGTTAGTCTCTCTGGTGACATGAGCTTAAATTATGTGATCATTGTGTCAGTATTCTCCAGTTGCACCAAGAAGTATGAATCAGTTTCTGGAGGATTGGTGTAGTCAAATGAATAATGTTGGTTGTGGGAAATCTTCTTGGTGCTTGAATTATTATTATTATTTTTTGAGTAAATGCAGTAAATTTCACAAAACCTCCCTGAACTTTGGAGTGTTTTCACAGAACTCCCTAAAAATCTATAAATTAGATAAACCCTTCATGGACTTTTGAATTGTTTGAATTGTCATAAACGGATTTAACCTGAAGGGTAAAAGGTCTGAACATGTCAAGGTGCAAAACTCTTTCAGTAAAAGTAAAACTACGTAAGGGCAAGCTTGTTTGAATTAGTCATGGTGCAAAACACAACAACTTGAACAACATGTCGCCATAGTGACTTCCTCAAATTTATAAAGGTTGGGAGGATTGTGAAACACCCCACAAAGTTCAGGGGAATTTGTGAAATTTACCCTTGCTTTTTACCCTATTGCCCTGTTTGGATGGAGGGTAGAGAGGGGGAAGGGAAGAGAAATGCGGCTTTTACCTTGTTTGGGAGTTTTTTTTAAGGAGGGTAGAGAGGAGGAAGGAAGGGGAAAGGAGGATAAAATTGTTTGGTTTTCTT
>BQKN01000939.1:298273-312790 GCA_022839385.1 Asparagus kiusianus | reverse complement strand
CCCCCCCCCCCCCCCCCCCCCGATTTGGGCGGTAGAGGAGGGTAAAGGAGGGTAAAGGGGTGTAATGACATTCTTACCCCATCAAAACAAATAAAAGTGCTGATGTGTTATTAGTATAAAGTTATTTATGTAAATTTACATATATTTACTTCCTTTCACCTTCATTCACCTTACTTAACTCCCAAACAACATATTACAATTCCCTTCCCTTCCCTTCCCGTTGTTTACCTTTTCTTCCCTTCCCTTAGTAAACTCCCAAACACACTATATGTATTCGTCTTAAAATGAAATGGAAGAATAAGATTCATATAGCCAACCCTAGCCAACCCTGAACATTTGGGATGAAGTCTTTCATGTTGTTTTTTTTTTTGAGAAAAAGGATGGATTACCAACATAGTAATCCAGCCAGCTAAATTAAACAAAATTGGTTGTTACAAAAAAAGTATTCATCCCCAACCAAGAATGAATACCCTAGAATATCAGAGTTTTACAGTAAACTTCACCTAATCTCTTCACCCACTAGCAAATGATAACAAAATATCATAAACTGTATCAAAAGACCAACCCACATACATTTCTTCATATTAAGACCACAAAAACAGACTTCTTTCTTGAGCTTAGCCTTCATTCCAGCAGATCAATCACCCTCCCAGCTGTGCAAACAGAAGAATTTCCAGCAACTGAAGCAGCTTTTTTCCTCCTCCTCTCTTGTAGTCTGGCTGCACGATCAGATATCTGAGAACCTATCCAAAATTTTGCAAAAGTCAAAATTTTGCAAAAGTCAAAATTTTGTACAAAAGTTCTAGTGATCTCCTTTTCTTATTTGAAAAAATTCTATCATTTCTTTCCTGCCAAATACACCATATAAGAGAACAGAGAATCACATCTCTCTCTATATTCCCACTATCATACTTCTCATCACTCCAATTCTTCTAAATTTCTTTTAAAGAACATAAATTGAAATCTTTCTTGATCTTCAATTTATATTGAATTGATCTCCAAATTGAGTATACAAACTCACATTTAACAAAAAGATGAAGATGATTTTCCTCCTCCTTGGAACAAAAACAACACAGCACATCCATATGAACTCCTTTTTTTTCTAAATTCTTTTTCGTGTTTAAACCACTTCTTAAAGCCAACCAAACCAGAAATTTCACTTTTAGAGGAACAGAAAGCTTCCAAAGATTTAAGCAGTCATACCTTAAGCCTCCATCAATAAGAAAATGATAATATGATTTAACAGTAAACTTGCCTTTTGCTTCCCAAATCCACTTTCTCTTATCCTCCCTGTGAACAAAATTAATAAGCATAATATTGTTCAACATATCAAAATATTGAAACACCAGATTTCCTGTCAACTGTTTTTAAAATTTAATATCCCAAATCCATTCATTATTTAATTTTTTCCTCAAACTGGTAATAGTAGCAAAAGGAGATGATGTAATATTAAAAAGAGAAGGAAACATAGAAGCCAGAGTATTTGCACCTGTCCATTTATCAAGCCAATAAAGAGTTTTATTCCCATTCCCCACTTCTACGCAAGTACTGCATATAAAGCTATCAACTTTAATAAAAAAATTCCTCCAGAAATAAGATAGGGATCTTTTGTCAGAACAAAAATAATCTGACCAGCTTTTATTCTCAAAATACTTGTGAAAACTTATTTGTTTCCATAGATCCATCTTATCATCAAACCATTTTCAAATCCATTTACCCAACAAAGCTTTATTCATAGTTCTCAAATTTATAATACCCAAGCCACCAAACTTTCTGGGTCTGCATATCTCTTCCCATTTAACCAAGTTAGAGGAATTCTTATGTTCCAAAGAGCCAGTCCATAAAAATCTTCTCCTCATCATATCAATTTTATCAATGAGCCACTCTGGGAATAAGAAAAAAGACATCCAAAAAATTGACATAGAGGAAAGAACTGCATTAACAAGCACTAATCTTCCTCCCATTGATAAAGATTTTCCTTTCCATAATGTTAATCTTCTTTCAAACTTATCAATTAAAGGAGACCAATCCTCTTTTTTTAATCTTCCAGGCCTCAAAGGAACTCCAAGATAGGTGATAGGAAAACTATCACTTTTACAATTTAACATGCCAGCCAGATTATGCTGCAAGATCTCATTATCTTCAAGAGCAATAAACAAACTCTTGTTGAAATTTATTTTTAATCCAGATGCTAATTCAAAGGAGTATAAAATCAATTTCAGGACTGTTAGCTGCTCTCTTTTGTTTTTACAGAAAACTAGAGTATCATCAGCATATTGAAGACAACAAATCTTCTGGATCATATTAATAGGAACCAATCCTTCTATAAGAGATGCATCAGCAGCTAATTTCATCATACTGGTAAAAGCATCAGCTGCTAAAACAAACAAAAGAGGGGATATCACCTTGCCTGACTCCTCTTTTAGACATAATCCAACTACCAATTTTTCCATTTGTGTTAATGGAAGTCTTTCATGTTGTTGTTGTTGTTATTCGTCTTAGAAATAGCTTTCATAATGTTGAAACTTGGTGATGTTTTGGATTGTAGTAAACCAGCTAAAGGAACAGTTAGTCTAATACTTCCGTGCAACGCTGTTCGTTAGAGGTTTCAATCGCTGTCTTCCTTGAGATGTTTGTCTCAGCTTTGTGATTATCAGTGTTGAACTTTTCATAATCACATTGCAGTGGGAAAACATTTGATATTGCGATCTTTGAGCAGTCAAGATAGTGCAGACCTTGAGATTATTAAAGGATTATCATGAATGTTTTTTGTGGTACGTTTGATCACCACTACAGCGCAGTAAGCAACTTCATTACAACTTCTCAGTTCCTTCTCACTATACTCCTCTCCGTGTAGACTTTCATAACAATTCAAGTTGAACTTATCATTGTCATTACTTTATCAATACAGACCATGACATCATTAAATTGGCATAAACATCAAATTAAGGTTTTTGCTTATGTAACGTCTGCAAATTATCTTCTTTTTGATGTGCAGGCTTCAGCTCCCTAATCGCATTCCCTGAACTCATTGCAGAACCTTTATGTATTAGAGCGGAGATGAGATGATAATGATTGGTGCACCGAGCTGAAAGTTATCCATGTGAGAGTTGTAGGCTTGTAGTGGTTATATATTCCCCGTCACTTGAAGTTCTTTTTTTAAAAAAATGAAAAAAAGGCAGTTTTTTTTTTCAGGCCAAGATTGTAATTGGGACTCATTATTGGTTAAGTTTCACCCATTCAGATGAAATGTCTCTACTGAAGATTCCAATTTGCATACCAAGAAATGAAGTTTGCGCAAATGGAGTCACAGGTTATCCCACTCTTGAGATGTATGTGAGCAGATTTGCAAGGACATCCACTTGAAATTAGCATTTGTTTGGATCCAGGAGTCGAGGTATATTGGCATCAGCATGCTAACTTCCTAAAGAATTATGAATGGTACATGCTATGATTCTGTATCGCGTAGGAGAACTGCAGCATGCGTTCTCAGCAGGCTACAATATAACTCCCTCATCTCTATGAAAATGCGATATTAAATCAGTTGCTATTTTCTCATGTCTAGATTGTATATCGTATGTTTTTACACCCGGTAGATAAGAAGACAACTTGTACGTCAGACGACATCCAACATGAAACATCCTCACGGCAGGCAATTCGAAAATATTGATCTCGAACCCTCTATAAATTTAAAAACTTCCAAGTCGCAAGAGAAGTTGAAAAGCTTTGAAATGAAGAAACCTGACCTTCCTCAAGTGATCAGGGGGGAAAAAATCACTACCTAAAGATGTCGAACGTGCAAATATGAATAAAACTGGAGCGACTGAATTAGAACAGAATGCGACAACAATAACATCATAGTTCACAAAACTTCTTTAACCCTAACGGGCAACTAATCAGACAACATGACAACATCGCCTAGCACCACTTTAATATACATACTTAAAAATAAAAAATAAAAAAGTACCAAAATCTCCTTATTAAATATTAAGAAATAGGCAAATACTAGAAGTGGTAAACAAGTTGTCATTCTGTTGCATAACCGCCCTATTTTCCTCCAAGGGTAGGAAACTGGCCAGGATCTTCAATTGCTGGTGCGGAGGCAAAAACACCACCACCACCACCACCATAACCACCTTGATGAGGACCACGGTCCCCTCGTCCTCTGCCTCGGCCTCTTCCGTAATATCTTTCACCTTCAGCCGGCTTTAAAAACTCATTGATGCTCAAAGACTGCAAAAGTAAAGAACACAAGAAAGTCAAGCACAAGCAAACATACATGGTAAAATATATTGCATAACGAGTAGGAATGCTCACCTTCTTGACCTTTTCATCCCTTTCTGCGCTTTCTTTCTTCTTCTTGTCAGAACCCTAACGAGATCATAAATTGTAAATACTAGTTATTTCTCTTCATAGATGATACCCATAGAGGTAAGTCAGTAATGTCAAACTAACCAGCTTGACGAAGATGGGATCGTTTTCCTTCTTCAAGGAGAGCAGATGCATGGACTTTAATTCATTGTCAATCTCGACTTTTCTTTCTTCAGTCTTCAATGCGAGCAAGGCTTTCCTCTTCTCCTCCCTTATTTTCTCATATTCCTCCAAGGTCATCTCCTACAGGAACAGCAACAAAGGACAAGTGTTTACATATGTACTGCCATTGCTAAATGCTAGCAGCAACATGTTATTCAGAATGCACTCTTATCATCATCATCATCACCACTACTGCTACTAAAAATCCATAATCTAGACAAACAGATTTATGCAAACAGTAAATCTAGGTGAGCGAGAAATGTAGGTATGCAAATGCTACCCAATAACCTGACAGGGTGATTTAAGGTTTGGTACTTTAGCCAGTAAGCTTATTCGTCTGAGTTATAACAGAACTCTGAAAAATCCACTACTACTGTCTTACTCTATAATAATAGAATATGAATTATGAAATAGTATATTTTTCATTTACAGCAAAAACGGTTGTTGTACAGCTATAAACTTGGTATGTTAGATATGTTGAGCGTAAGTTATAAATAAGAAATCAATAGCAAACAAAACCAAACCCATATAAGCCAGTTCAAAAAAGGTGGAAAATATGATGCAAAGAAGATTGGTTGAAAGTGCGGAGAAATATGGTTTAAAAGGGGGGACAGATTCTGGATTCAAGTTAAACGGGTTGAGTTGTTCTCGAAGTGCATCAGATGCAGATCTATAATATGTATCTATGTATCCTGTTTGCGTGTATGTGTTGAGTGTGTCACACTTGTGGCAGCCTAACCAAGTATGTTGCCTACTACATGATTAATTTGCACTTCAGATATATGTTCTGTGGTTTACATCAACTTATTTTGAAAAGTTTGCATTATGGTGAAAACAATAAACAATTTCCACAAAATTATCATGACGAGCAATCAAGTTGAAAGATTTAGAAAAGATTGTGTGGACAATGTGTATTGGACTTGGCAGAACAGTGAAGATTACAGGAAGTTATCAAAATGATGTTTATGACAGACATCCTTAAGCTAGTTCCACTTGTTAAACCCCATTTCGACTTTACTGAAACAGGGTACTTAGGTGGACCAGAGCAGAAAATGCAGCTCACATAGGCAGTAAACGATACGCCTAAATGATTCAAAGGAGCCATGAACCACATAATGTGTGGGCTCATGACTTCAGTCAGACATTCTGGAGCCACTTCCCTCCAAGAGGGCATCCAGGTTGTGTACTAAAATACTAAACAAAGAGAATTTGCAATAAAATATCTACTTAACTTTCTCATGGCAATAAGCTTTGTTGATTTCACAAATAAAGATGCTCGTCCTAGTCAGCTTATACTTTAAATGCTGGGTAGAACATCAATAACATTGAGGAAACCTGGCCCACACCACTCTCTCAATACCAAGCCTTTTCCCATGGACATCATTAGTTCATGATTTGTGTTTGGTGTTCCATCAGCAAATTCTCAATACAAGCTTGGTATACCTTACGATTGCCCTTCCATCAGCAGCTCTGTTGATTCTCATCATGAAAAACGAGCCTTTTATGCCGGATTTCTCTCGCTTGGCATGTGATGACAGTTGCCAGTGACGAGAGATTAATGAGGCATACTTGTGTTCAATGTCGATAAAAGCCACAAAATTATAGAACTAAACAACAAAAATGCCATTTTATCATTATAGACCATAAGCAGGTTACATAGCCAACAGCACAAAGATATACTGAGTTTGCCATGGATAAACATTAGTTCACGTCAGGATTAATCAATTAAAATATGTATAAATTAAAAGGATCAAGGATGCAAAATAATCATCACAGGTAACTAAAAAATATAAGACTGTCAACGAAAGAGAATTACCTTATCCTCCTTTTCCTTCTCTTCGGCCTCATTAGCTTGTCCTTCCTTTTTTTCCTTATCCGCTTCAGCTGATGGTGCATCATCCTGCTCTGGCTGTTTTTCATGACTTGCAATCTTCTCCTCAGCATTCACATTCTCCCCAATCTCCCTACAGAACCAAGCACATTCAGATTAACTAGTGAACAAACTCATAATTGCATACAAGAGACTAATCAAATCTTAACTGTGTGAGAGCATCGTCAGTTGCATTTCCCCAGTTCCCACGCCCTGCCCCATCCCGTTTGTTTTCATACCCACGC
Source organism: Asparagus kiusianus (assembly GCA_022839385.1). Taxonomy (NCBI): domain Eukaryota; kingdom Viridiplantae; phylum Streptophyta; class Magnoliopsida; order Asparagales; family Asparagaceae; genus Asparagus; species Asparagus kiusianus. Next base: position 306,142 of record BQKN01000939.1, on the reverse strand, counting down.
CCTGTACCACTTCGACGCTCATAGGTCCTCCGGGGCCGTTCTGAATCCCCTCCAGTCTCTTCATTCCCATCACCACCACGGCGCCCACCTCGAAAAGGTTGACGGGGTCCATCGTAGGTTCCACGATCCCTTTCAGAAGGTCCACCATAGAACCCACGCTCCCTCTCGAAAGGCCTGCGGTTGTCTCCATTTTCACCTCCATCAACACGACCATAACCTCTTGCAAAACCGTCAGCATTTCCATTACCAAAGTTACGAGCGCCCCTTCCACGGCCTGGCCCACCACGACTCGAGACACCACCTCGTGGGGCTGCAGCATTGCTCTTAGCTTCTCTCACTAAAACAAAACCAGATTGAAAAAAGATCCAAACTTGACAAAATGGAAGATTCTCCAAATATATAATTATGCAAGGTACGTGATTGCTTAATCTAAAGTATAAATCTTTCCTGGATTATCAGAACAACTTTTTCAATGAAAAATAATAATGAATCCTAAAGTACTATGATGACAGGGTTCAAACAATTATTGTCTAAAATTTGTCTCTTCGCTTCACAAAACCATTTCCTTCTCAAGGACTTAACCTTCTACGCAAACAACCAGTTAACAAGCATCAAAGCTTCAGCGTTAATATTCTTTCTCTAAGATGCAACTGATGATGCAGAAAATAAATTACACATCATCACAGAAAATATGCAGAAAATAAATTTCCTAACTTGCCAAAGGGCAAGGGAAGCTCAATTAACAGAATGCAGAATCATTTCGGAACTTGCAGAAATATCAAAACAAAATAAGCTTAAAAGTATGACAGAATTCAAGTGATCATATTTCACATTTCATCCATTCGCACAAAAATCATATCATTTCCAGTAATTCCACTTATCCTCGCAAACAGGTAAAAATAATACCACTATATCAATCTTTTTTTCATCATAATTCAAGTAATCGCTGCAGTATATGCCCTCTAAATGAAATTAACACGCAGATGGAAACCAAAGAACGGGACATAAACTAATTAGTACTATGAGCTCACCAGCTTGAAATGGCGGCAGAGGCTTCGATGGCATCTTCGCCGCCTTCGCCGGAGCACCGCCGCCATCCGCCGGAGCAGTCTTCTGCTCGGCGATCTTCTTCTGTTGAGCAGCGATCAGCTGCGTGAGATCATCGCTGTCGTCATCGACAAGGATATCGAAAGGGTTCAAAGTCGTCATCGCCGATCAAAGATCCCAGCTCGATCTCCAACAAACCGCAACAAAAACCGCAATACTAGCACTAACCTCTGCTCAATTCGATCGCCATTAGAGGGGGAGAGCGAAAGCTGAGGCTTTTTAGGGCGAAAAGAAAACGGATGAAGACTGAAACCCTAGCCGCCCCTATTTTTCTAAATATTTACTATCATTATCAAATGACAGAAACAGGCCTGAAATTATGAGGTAATTACAGTAGTACCGGTAGAAGGAGCGGATAAGGAGAAGGGTATTTTGGGCATTGTGCTTTAGATGCCTTCCAGACAATACGATTGCGGTGGTCTCAGTAGGTTGACAGCTGCGACTTCAAGATTCGGGATCTTTGAGAGTGGCTCAAGCCGTACCCGGCCTCGCGTGAGTTTTGAGGTGCACGTGGGGACCAACGACGGCTGTCGATGCTTATTTTGCGTTGCCTGTTCGAGGCTGGTCTCGTGTAAGCACGTGAGTCCGTCTGATAGGGAAAAGTTCAGATAAGCCCAGTACTTTTCCCCCCTCTTATTTCCTCTCGTTCCACTAAATAAAATGATCTGATTTACACAAATTTTTTTAATCCTAATTAGGTTATGCCTTCAAACATATTTAATTACATATACATTAAATATTATGCAATATCATCATATTGATACGAGACTCTCTCAATAGACCTCTATACTTACTCTCTTCAGTTTAGTCCAACTGTGAGGTTGTTACTGCTAGTTGATGAATAGTATTTGGACTTATCATTTTTATAAATGACAAACTGATAATTACAGACAAGTGTAACAACTTACGCATCTAAGGAGATTCTTATTCACGTCGGATCAAAATGCGCTACTAAATTTAAACATATGGGTGATCTCCCTTAAGTTTTAAGCCGTGCAATGAAGCTATGAAACAATCATGTTACATAAAGATTTCATAAACCGTGGATGTTGGTATCATTTTACAAATGGAGGTGGACAAAAGTAATCTAGTTAGATTCAAATTGTCTCAAAAAATTAATCTCATTTGAGTTATGTTTCCAAACATGTCTTATGGTTCAAAGGTCTAGTTGTGTTTCCAATGCAAAACTAAATTCTTTAATAAAGCTACGTGAGACTTCACCAAATTAATAAGATCTATCATATAAATAGTAAAGAAAACATGGTTTAAAAAGACCATTTATCATAGATTGCCTACGTAATTTTTAATGAAAATTATCAAAATTTATCCCACTCACTTTTGCGCATGTACTGGAGAGAAGTTGTGAAAAGAATTTTGATATTACCATTATTACGAAGGGTCCATTTACTCCACGCATCCAATTAGGACTCCACGTATATGACAAATTGTGGCCTGTGAGGGGGCTATATTACATTAAACATTTTGTTAGGGACTCGAATGCGAAAAGCCAATCCGCTTTATACCGTACGCCGTCCTGCGCTGGCTTGCTCTCTCAAAGTCCTCCCCTTTCTTCGGCGTTAAAAACCATCGATTGGCGCCATGATCGCTCTCAAAGCTCTGCGACGCCTCTCCCCTCTCTCCATTTCTCAAAGGATCCTCTATTGCCAACTCCATGGAGGTTATTGATTCTTCCCCTTTACAAAAGATCCGATTTTTTCCTTAATTTCTGTATATTTTTAATTTATTTTAGAGCACTCTTCCTTGTAATTTTAGGTATATTGTCGAGAAGAGAAGATGAAGTTGCTTCGATCCATCCTAGTGCTGTTGTCCATCCTGATGCCGTCATCGGAAAGGTCCAATATCAAAATTATTATCCTGTTCCGCTTCAAATTTACACTTTTTTTTTTTTACAGAAATGTGGTCTTTTTTAAATAATTTTTTTGAAGTGAGCATCTCTGCGGTCATTGGTAATATGCAATCTTATAGTTCTAGAATAAAGAATGAGAATCTAATCGGAAGAAAAGGTGCAAAAATCTAAAATATTTGTTTGAGATGTTTTTTTTAAACTATAAAAGCGGAAATTGGAAGCTTTACCTGTTGGTTTCAAAATTTGAACTTTACTTTGTTTTGTTGATGGTCATGTCGGTCCTCGACGGAGCACATATTTACTTCAATTCGTGTTGGTATTTGTAGGGTGTTGTTATTGGTCCCCTTTGTACCGTTGGATCTGATGTGAACATTGGCGATTCTTGTCGACTACATCCGGCGAGTCATATCATGGGAGATACTAAATTAGGGGAGAATTGCATCATACGAACGTAAGTTTGTAATCATGTCTCGCACCCTATTAAATTCTGTTGTCTGCATGTAGAAGTAAACTTATGGTGCATTATGTTTTCTTTTCAGTAGTTATTAAGCATCAGTCAAGCAACGAGTGTGATGCAAGTATTCTTTTTCCTTTTTGCTTAACCTGCTGTGCATGAAAAATCTCCGCAGAACGTGATTCTTAATTTTTCTACCGAAAACTTTTTAAGTTGTTAATGTTAGGATTGTGTCTTTGATTATTTTTATGACTTCATGAGAATTAGATATGGTTAGAGATCTATCATGATTAGAAGACTGAGTTTCAACACGATTAGGAGTTTGAATCCTATTCTAATTAGGAAGTTAGGCTAGAGATAGGGTTTTGGTTTCCCTATATATGTTCTTCTATTGTTGGAGGAAAAACCAAGAAGCAAAGGAGAGAAAACCAATATTCTTGTAATCTAGGGTTATCACAGGGCGTAGCCTGATTCAAGAATATTGTGCGAGAGGCGAGGGTTTCGTAGTCTTTATCTGTGCAAAAGATTACATCATTGGGAGAGGGTTTCACAGTCTTTGTCCGTTCAAAAGATTATAAGGAGAAGACTTTGGAGATAATATGAGAGTTGATTATGTATGTGAGGTTGAGAGATTGAGAGACGAGAGTTGAGTGATTCCTCTTGTAGTTCTCCCTGATACATAGTGGATTTCACGTATTGTTGCCCGTGGACGTAGGTCGAAGTTGGTCGACCTAACCACGTAAATCTCGGTGTTCTTTCTTCTTGATTGCGGTTATATCTATCTTATTGATTGTGGGTTAGCTTCCGAGTTGCGCAGTTCGCAGTAGGCGGGGAGACTAAATTCCCTAACAGTTAAGCCATGGAGCATATCTCCATTAATTATCATTCTATTGAACACACTGCTATCAACGTTATCTTTTTTTGCATATTTACTTTGACAAAGAAAGTGGGCCTTCATCTAGAAGACCAGCAGGAAAATCAAAAGTGAAGGTATTTTATTATTCACTTTCATTAAGTTGATCTAACATTTTGAAGTTTGTAGCATACTTTGCTGATTTCTGTTTGAGACCATAATTTTTCATTAATTTTGCTTCAATCTGCATGATCATTTTTATTGTTGATGTGGTGAAACTTGAAACTGTCAGATAGTGGGGCTGTTGTTGGTGCAGACATACCTGGTAAAACAATTATAGGGAACAATAATGTCATTGGACACCATGCAGTGGTCGGAATAAAGTGCCAAGATCTAAAGTACAAGGTCAGTTCTTATTTTCTATGTAAAGCCTTTCAATGCTTAGCTTGATATAGACTTTTGTATAACGGAGCCTTCAGTGATGTTCTAAGGTTAAGAAGTTCCTAAGGTTGATACTTGAGGCCTTACGTAATGATCCCATTATTAAAACATCCCCCCCCCCCCCCCCTCCCCCCCAATTGTATCAAATATTCTAGAGCATTGATACAAAGGTAAAGTGTGTAGTTATTAGCAATCACCCATGATATAAAAGCAAATGTATATGAATAAATGTAAATGGTGTATGTTCTTAGTTTTTTATGTACGTTTGTTTGACACTATACAGGTTATGCAAGCTGGTATATATTCATGTCTATTTACCCTTTTTTGTGGGCATGTAGTATGAAGAATCTAGCCATGGCCATATGCATTGTATTTTATATGAATCCGGTGAAGCTTCAGTCTTTTGACTCTTCCCACTTATGGTCTGTTGTGAACCGTGTTGAAAATCTTTGTACTTAATGAATCTATCAAAACTTATATGCCCATGGATATAATTAAGTGGCTCAACAAGCTAGCTGGGAGCAAATTGTTAAGGCATTTGATTGTTAAAGGAGTGCTTAGAGGTTTGAGGTCGCTATTGCTTAAAGTTTAATCATTAAAAGCATTCTGATAGTCCTCACTTTCTTCTATCTGTCATATGCCACTTGAATCTTAACATATCAATGGATGTATTTTAGTATTTTACAATTTCTCATTCATAAGGACAATCTACTTAATATTCAAAATCTTTGACAGTTTACACTGTTGACAAAAGTTGAACATATATGTTACAGTATGTCAGTAACTGCCGTTGATGTTTGTCCTTTCAGCAAGAGGATGAAAGTTCCCTACATGTTGGTGACAATAATGACATCAGAGAGTTCGTATCTATTCACCGATCTTCTAAATCAAGTGACGAAACGGTATGTAGATAACTAGAGTATGAAGCATTTCTATGCATTGCTCGTTTACTGACTTTTTATGATTTCCCAGGTTATTGGTGATAACAATCTTATCATGGGGTCTTGTCATATTGCCCATGACTGCAAAGTTGGTAATAACAATATTTTTGCCAATGGCACTTTATTTGGAGGACATGTAGTAGTAGAAGTAAGTCATTGTTTTGCTTATGGCTGCTTAGATTTTTATTAGCAGCAGAAAGAGCAACTTAAAATACTGGATGTTAATGCAGGACTATACTCATACTTCTGGGGCTGTTGTCGTTCATCAATTTTGCCATATAGGGGCGTATTCTTTTTTAGGCGGAGGTTCTGTGGTATGTCATTTTGTTTATAAACCTTCTATTTCTTTATTCATTGGAATCTTTACAATCTTTTTAACATTTAGAATATTGTTTGTCCAGTTGACTGTTACATTTTATCTCAATCATGTAGTTATCTTGCTGGGTTAGTCAGATCATTATACATTCAGAAGTATTTTTTATCATGTTTATTGTCATGTCTATCAGTATTTATGTGATATTATTGCATCTTTATCATGTGGTTCCTTTCTTGGGTTTTGGTATGTACCTTTAGAAGAAAGATATCCAAGCATGTTAATGATGTATGTTTAGCATGGTGTGCTGAATATTACCTCCGTTACTACCTATTTTAGAACACGTCTGATTGTTTACAACATTATCATTATCATACTGTTTGCTCCACAATGAAGTACGAAGGGATGCATTATGTCAGTGTGGCTTCCATATCTCGTGTAACTTATGACGGACAGTCATATTTTAAACCTCGGCTTATGTGCAGATGTGAGACAATGTCATTTTGTAATCTATGCAACAGATTTCACAGGATGTCCCGAAGTACATGATGGTTTCTGGTGATAGAGCTGAGCTTCGGGGCTTGAATTTGGAGGGCCTGCGCCGCTGTGGATTCTCAAGCGCTGAGGTTAACGATTATCTGAAGAAGTTGTAGCCATACATATTACTCCAGAACTTGCTAACTTTTCTATTTTTGGTATTCAAGGTTAGAAGCATGAGGAAAGCTTATCAAAAGATTTTCATGTGCAATGATGCAAATTTAAAGGGCTTTGAAGACCGACTCTCTGAAGTGGTACACACATTTCTCTCCGCCTTTAAATTTAAAGCTTGATGTTGATGAAACTAAGCCAAAAAATTACAGGAAGAGAATGAAGAATTAGCTAAATGTCCTACTGTGCACTCTATGGTGAAATCTATCCGCGAATCTTTTGAGCAGAGTCGCCGAGGAATTTGCAAGTTTGGGCAGTGGAGCAGTTCTTGACCAATTGATTATTGTAAGTTTCGGTGTGCTACTTTACTCAGAAATTCTTTATGGAATATAATCTGTTAAATTCTGTTAAATCTGTGGCACTTGCGGCATAATGATATGTTGGAAACATGACATACAACGCAGCGGAAAAAGCATATCATGACTATTAATCAAAATTAATTAAATATTAGAAGAATACCTGAAACGCTTTCCGAATTTCTACAATAACCTGTCCCGAGATCAATCCGAAATAGCTTCCTCAAGAGAAAAAGCTTCCAATTGAAATCCACCCGTCACCGTAGAGGAGCAATACTGAGAGATAGGTTCTCAAAAATCTATTTCTTCATATTATCTTCATAAGATTTTCAATCTCATCTCATAAGGCTACATATGAACCCTATTTATAGGATTACACTAGTTTTAGAGATTTTAACTTTAAACAATTCATAATTATCTAGAACTCTATCCATAACAATTAAGGATAGAATAGATTTGTTCAAACACTTTATCCATAACAATTAAGGATAGAAATAGATTTATTCAAAAATTTTATCCATAACAATTAAGGATAGAAATAAAATTGTATTGCATGTATACCTCTTCTAATGACATTAGTGAGACCAATTGGGTCCCATATCGAGAACCAATTATTAATCAAATTAATAATTTTAATTTAACAATCAAATCCCTATCCGACCAATTGTTCATAAAAGCTCTTCCATAATATGGGATTAATTATTAATAAATAATATCTTACATTCACTCCCTTCTAGTATCATTTATTTTAGGCAACTCTTTTAAGCAGGACAACTCACCTATTTGCTCATGCCTAAATTTGCAATTCCCATGAACATAAATAAAAATCATTTTGAAACATCAAAATATTTTATTTTTATAAGAAAATAAATTTTTTAAAATCATACTC
>BQKN01000939.1:258540-278273 GCA_022839385.1 Asparagus kiusianus | reverse complement strand
CTGGTAGGGACAGAGGGGTTTGAGCTGATACGGGATATAGGAGTGAGAAGAGTGAGAATGGGAGGAGAGAGAATTACTGTTCAATTTACTGTGCTATGAACAGTGATTCTCTGATCCTCCCATTTGTATAGAAGAATAGATTTTAGTTTCTTTAATTTCTTTGGAACCTTCTTATGGTTTTCCTTATTGTTAGGCAGGATAAAGCACAGCCTCCATGAAGCCCTTTTCAATATTTAGTTTGGACTGCTACAGAACCGCAAACCTGAGATAATCACAGAACAGTAGTTTGATCTATGTTATTCCAGACTTATACCTTTTTAAATATAATACTCTATCAACTGAGCAAATATATGTAATATATTTAACGAAATCTCTAAATCGCTGCTAATATAGACAGTATCTGATTCTGATAATTGATCAGATCCTTTACTCAATATCATTCCTTAGTAATTATGAGACAATCCATATTTACATTTAGAAGCTTCTTATGCCACTAGCTTTATTGAAATTTCTGTCCTTATCTTATCCGTCTCTCTCCTTGTCTTCTGGTCTTCATGTCAATATGTGGTTTATCTTTTCAACTTTTTGATTGTTCAGAGCTCATTCTGCAAAGGTTCTTGTGGATATAGAGAACTAGATTTTATCACATTGGCTGATGTCTAGTTTGATTTATGATAAAAGCACATACTTGTTTCCTTATTTTAGAAATTTCTGTACTTCAGTGTAGTGACAAGTTAGGCCTGAGTTTGGAACTTGGTTCCTTTGCTGCTGGAGTGATGATATCGACAACTGATCTTGCACAACATACTCTTGAACAAGTATGTTTTCTTTTTCTGTTTCTTTTGATAACTTTTTGTATATTATACAGCTGATGTTAACTTCAAACTGCAATTTCTTTTTGTTGCATTTTTTTCCCTTTATAGTAAATATGATCTCTAGATGCCATTGTTACAGACTTACAGTTTGTTGATTAATCTACTAATATGGAGATTTATTATCTTTTCATTCAGATCATGATTTTTTATTTTTATCTAATGAAAAGAACAAACTTGTTGCTCAAGCTTGTGAATTGATTTCAGTTGCATTTGCGTGTTTAGCTGCTATTGATTAACCAGGAGCAGTGAAAAACCTTTAATTTTAGTTTTAGCTTTCTTGATACTGCCTGTTTGCTTACTGTTCTTTTTCTAGCTTCACCAATTTTTAATTTTAGTTAAAAGAATATTTGAAAAAAGGTGGAAAAAGAATGGGTGAATCTGGAACTTCTTAGTTTTAGCTGTTTTCAAAAAATTATATACAGTATAGAGGATATGGCCTTAAAATATAGTAATTTATTATATATTTCTTATTTCGGGTTTCTTCTTTCTGCAGATCGAACCCATCAGAAACTTCTTTGCTGCTCTATTTCTTGCTAGTATTGGAATGTTAATTCATGTTCATTTCCTCTGGAACCACGTTGATATTCTATTAGCAGCTGTGATTTTGGTGGTCGTTGTGAAGACATTTATTATCACCTTTGTTGTCAAGGGTTTTGCCTACACCAATAAAACATCAATTCTTGTAATTATGACTTTCCTCAGCCGCTGACCATTTCTACATTATTAGTCTTTTTTAATCTAATCTTTCACACCTCTGTAAATTGTAGGTTGGAATGTCGCTAGCACAGATTGGAGAATTTGCTTTTGTGCTTTTGAGTCGTGCTTCAAATCTTCATTTAGTTGAGGTTAGACAGGCATCACCTTCATGTTCTCTTGTTGACAAGCATATTTTATGCCCACCATAAATTTCTTCTATATACGACTTCTTGTAAACTTGAGCACATCCCTCTCTTTTGCATCAAGATGCTTTTGTGGTTGATTTGACATCAGTTCGCCCTTAAATCTCTTGATATGATGGAGCATATTGTGGGCTCAAATTCTACTAGTTGAGCTCACCATTCGAAAGCCTTATTTGCTTATATCCTTAGTTTTTATTGGAGGCAAACAGTTATCAGATGCATACTCTTTAAGAGAAACCATCGGTTTTGTTTTCTAAAATTTAACATTCTATGATCTGTCAATTAACAATCATTTTGATTTTTTGTGCAGGGAAAAGTCTACCTGCTACTAATAGGAACAACTGCTTTAAGCCTGGTATTCCCTCTTTGTCCAAAATCACCAATATACTACAGTAGTACTTCCTCGCAAAAAGCTAAAAAGTGTTGCCAGTAAACATTTTGAATAAGTCTGTACAATAGTCTTTGCGGTTAACTGGATATAATTTCAGTAATGTAATTGGTCTTAGAAAATCTCTTCGCAAGGGGTTCATTCGAGTAGTAAATGTGCAGGTGACAACTCCATTTTTGTTCAAGTTGATCCCAGCAGTTGTTCATCTTGGAGTCCTATTACGATGGTTTTCACCAGATTCAAGTCAAGCAGAGGTGAAGTTTGTACCTCTAGCAAATTGTGGCATTTATTTACACGATCTTGAATTTTTAGGTTATTTGGATTCATGTTTCTCTATGAAATATCCAGATGGGATACAAGGGCGAAAATCTCCGCTCAGATAGTGGTAAGCGCATTAATTTGATAGTCCAAGGATCTCGTGATTCATGAACAAAATTACATTGACATAATCTGGATGACAAGTGCTTCATTGATCGAAGGAGACCTGACTGCTAACAAATTTTAACGGCATAACAGGGGCCCATCAAATTGACAGCCTTCATATATTACACTCAACAACGATGAGAGCGAGAGAGATCGGAAATATGGCGAACTTGATTAGCCGCTGATGCTTTGAATTTTTTTTTTTTTTTTTTGTAATGATGTATCCTATCCGATTTAATTGTGTCTGTTCGTAGAGTTAGTAAAGTGGGGAACCCACTATACGAACAGCACTGAATGTAGAGTATGCTAATTGATGATTCATTCAAGTTAGCTCTTGTATGTATTTGACCGTCATTCTTCATGCGTTGGTTTTTGTTACTCCTAGTCAAAGTCTGTATTCCGTTACCCTCACGAAAGAAATTTTCTAAATAAACTCATTCATATTTTTTTTTCTAAAAATAGACCCCGTTGAGTTTTATTTACAAAAATAGACTCATTTTATCTTAATCCGGTTCCTAAATAGTCGGGGTTTGTTGTGCGCTGCGGAAGCCCTAAATCGACAAATCAAAGGCACACACAAGAACAATAGCAGACCACAATCCACACAAGCCAATCAACACAGCAAGAACACAAGATATACGTGGTTCGGCAATATGCCTACGTCCACGGGGCAAGGAGAGGGAAGCTTTACTACTCAAATCAAAGGGGAATACAAGTTAGGGTTATAAATCTTACCCAAAACCCTCAAATAAGACCAAAAGATCTCTCCAATAGACTCCAACAATAGAAGCCCTCAAATCCCCCTTTGCTCAGCTCAAAGTCGCCCAACTCTTAACCCTAGAAACGAGTTTAGGGTATTTATACAACTCACAAACGAAACGGGTTTGGAAACCTGGAAAAACTGAAACCCGTTTCGTCGGTCGACCGGCTCGGTCGACCGTGATCAATTCCGGTCGACCGACCCGGTCGACCGACCACCTTCCAGCAGAAACCCAAAAAATCCAGAGAGTCTGTCGGTCGACCGCACCGATCGACCGAATCATCTGCGGTCGACTGGCCCGATCGACCGACCTCCTTCTCGACGCACAGTAAGCTTTGTGTACGAATGCGGTCGACCGGACCGGTCGACCGCCGCCTGGTTTGCCTGATTCTGAATTTAATCTGCTGCTGATGCTGATTCTACAAATCTCCACCTCGGCGAGCGTTTGTCAAAACTGAGCCGACACCAAAAACACCCCCAATCAATCTCAAACCGGCTGCATCTGCAAGACTGCCTACGTATCCTCTTGCCCAAGGAATCAAGCCGAACGTAGTTCATCCAAATGGCCGCCAACGGCCTCAACAACGAAGAATATTCAATAAGCTCAAACAATGACCAAACTTCACACCTGGTACGACTTTGGTCAACATATCAGCAGGATTGTCCTTAGTGTGGACCTTCTCCAACGTGACATCACCATCATCCAATACGTCACGTACAAAATGAAATCTGACATCAATGTGCTTCGTGCGTGCATGGTAGACTTGGTTCTTCGCCAAATAGATAGCTGACATACTATCACAATGTACCTGAATGGTCTCATGTGCTATCCCCAAATCATCCAACAAGCCATGTAGCCACAAAGCCTCCTTCACTGCTTCAGTCACCGCCATATATTCCGCCTCCGTAATAGAAAGCGCCACTGTAGACTGAAGAGTGCATCGTCAACACACCGGTGCACTAGCCAATGTAAAAACATAACCTGTAGTGGACTGACGCTTGTCAAGATCTCCAGCATAGTCAGAGTCCACGTAGCCAACACAATTCTGCCCTGTCTCATCATTCTTCGCAAAAATCAACCCAACATCCACAGTACCCTTAATATACCGTAGAATCCACTTCACGGCCTCCCAATACCCCTTCCCGGGGTTGTGCATATACCTAGATACCATGCTCACGGCCTGTGACAAATCTGGCCTAGTACACACTATAGCATACATCAAGCTACCCACTGCGCTGGCGTATGGAACCTTGGACATGTAGTCTCTATCCTCCACTGAAACTGGTGACATCAAAGCTGAAAGCTTAAAGTGGGGAGCTAACAGAGTACTCACCACTTTGGTATTACCCTCAAAACTGAATTTCTTCAGCATCTTCTGCAAGTAACTCTTCTGTGTAAGCTTCAATCTCCCCTTCACCCTGTCTCGCTCAATCTCCATACCCAATATCTTCTTAGCCTCTCCCAGGTCCTTCATCTCAAATTCAGATGACAGCTCCTTTTTTAATTTTCCAATAGCTGAAGTGTTCCTGGAAGCTATGAGCATATCATCAACATACAATAACAAATAAATATGCTCACCATCTTGTAGCTTGCGCATATAAACACACGGGTCATACGGGCTCCTCGTGTACCCTCGGCCAATCATAAAGCTATCAAATCTCTTGTACCACTGTCGCGGTGATTGCTTCAGTCCATACAGAGATTTTTTCAACTTGCACACTAAATCTTCTCTTCCTGCAGCTTTAAACCCCATAGGTTGTGTCATGTAGATCTCCTCATCTAAGTCTCCATGTAGAAAGGCCGTCTTCACGTCCATTTGGACCAAATCTAAGTCCAGCTGTGCCACCAATGCTAATAGTATCCGAATAGACGAATGCTTCACAACGGGTGAAAACACCTCGTTGTAATCAACTCCCTCAAGCTGTGCATATCCCTTGGCAACCAATCTAGCCTTGAACCGAATGTCCCCAATAGAAGATCCTTCCTTCTTAGCATACACCCATTTGCAACCAATAGCTTTCTTACCCTTTGGTAGCTTTGCAAGTTCCCAAGTGTCATTCTTCCGAAGAGATTGCATCTCCTCCTCCATAGCATTCCTCCACCTAATGGAATAAGGGCTGGACTCTGCCTCCCTGAATGTGGCAGGAATAAGATCATCAACGACCTCCACCGATAAAGCATATGCCACCATGACATCATCATATCTAGCTGGCCGACGAATCTCTAACCTCGGTCTGTCTGCTGCAATAGACCCCTGAGCATGACCCTGCTCCTGAGCCTCACCATCCACTGTATCCTCCTCGTGCCCGACTGTCATCTCCTCTCCTTCCTGTGTCACCTCTGTAGGAGTCTCAATAGGAACAGTGCCAACTGGAGTGGATGGAGTCACATCATCCTCCACCTGCTGCGATATCCTCTCTGTCTGATCTTCCTCCACCTGCTGAGGAACTTGAGGCTTCATCATGTACGCCTCATCGAATGTGACATCTCTGCTAATGATCATCTTCTTATCTTGTGGATCCCATAATTTGAAGCCTTTTACACCTTCTCTAAATCCCACAAAGATAGCCTTTCTACCTGTCTGCAGCTCCACTTTCTTCTTCCACTCCACAAATATATCCAGGACCTCATGTTTATGCTTCATGGTATATACCCAATTCCTCCTGGAATAACCATCAATGAAAGTGACGAAATAATTTGCCCCACCAAGCGATGTGTGCTTAGAAGGGCCCCAAACATCTGTGTGAATGTAGTCTAATATACATTGGGTGTTGTGAATTTCGGTGCCAAACTTCACTTTAGTCTTCTTCCCAAGTACGCAATGCTCACACAGCTCCATCTTGCAGGTCTTTGCACCTTTCAATAGCCCCTGTTTTGCCAAAGACTGTAGGGACTTATCATCTGTGTGTTCAAGCCTCATATGTCATAGTGTGGTAGTATCCTCCTCCGTGGTAATAGAAGCAGCCAGACCCCCTGTTACTGTCTTGCCCTTCAAGTAGTATAGGTTGTTTTCCCTGACCCCTCGCATCACCACCATGGATCCCTTCATAACCTTCAAGCTAGCATCCTCTAATATCACTCTATAGCCGGATGCCTCCAAAGTCCCAAGAGAAATGAGATTCTTCGTCAACTGCGGCACGAACCTCACTTCTTTCAACTCCCTAATCACCCCGTCATGCATTCTGATTCTGACTGAGCCAATCCCACTAATAGGACAAACGTGATCGTTCCCCATGAGCACCACGTCTCCTCTCTTCAACTCCTCAAAATTGGTAAACCAATCCCTCTTAGGGCAAATATGAAATATAGCTCCCGAATCAAGCATCCACTCTGAAGAATCAGCAAAACAAACTGACAGCAGTGCGGGACAAGAGTAGCCGGAAGAATCCGAATTTGAATTGTCGCCAACAACCTTAGCAACATTCACCTCTGAAGCTTGTGCAGCTTTCCCTCTTTGCTTTCCGGCTCTATCCTTCAACTTTGGGCACTCATTCTTCCAATGTCCTTCTTCTTTGCAAAAAACACATTGATTTCTACCAACACTTTTATGGCCACCCCTATTCTTCGATTTTGAGCGGTTGAACTTCTGACGATTTGGACTATGGCCACGAACTGCTAATGCATCTCCCGATGCCTTCTCGGAGGGCTCACCATCATTCTTCCTCAGCTCATAATTCACCAATGCCGAGGTCACCTCCTTATAGCTAACTGTAGTTCACCCATTAATCATAGTGAGAACAAAAGTACTAAACTCATCATCCGGCAACGAACACAATAGTAACATCGCCTTATCTTCATCTTCCACCATGATATCAACATTGGCCATATCCGAAATAAGCTTTGTAAAGTTATTAACATGCTCCCGAATGGAAACTCCTTTCTTCATCTTGAATTGGTAGAATCTTTTCTTCAAATGAAGCCTATTCTCAATGCTCTTTGTCAAATATTTTTCATTGAGCGTTTCCCACAATCTCTTTGCCGACGTCTCGTTCATCACATCATAAATGAGATCCGGCGTTAGGCATGACCGAATAACTCCACAAGCCCTACTGTTCATTTTCTTCCAAACCCTATCATCAATCTCCTCGGGTTTCTCTTGAAACTCAAGAGTCTCTTCCAAATTTTGTGCATCTAAGGCGTCCATTACTTGACACCTCCATAAACCGAAGTTGATCTTGCCGTCGAACTTTGGAACATCAATTTTGGTGTTATTGATGCTCAAATTTTGGATCGCCTTTGTCAAAGCCGACCCCGATGTACTTGTAGCACTTGAACTAGCATTGCTTGTTTCAACCATATTGTAGATCTACTCTTCAAACAAGAACCCAACAATGAATCCTTCGAACAAAACTCCCAAATCCAACCCGGAGCTCTGATACCACTTGTTGTGCGCCGCGGAAGCCCTAAATCGACAAATCAAAGGCACACACAAGAACAATAGCAGACCACAATCCACACAAGCCAATCAACACAGCAAGAACACAAGATATACGTGGTTCGGTAATATGCCTACGTCCACGGGACAAGGAGAGGGAAGCTTTACTACTCAAATCAAAGGGGAATACAAGTTAGGGTTACAAATCTTACCAAAAACCCTCAAATAAGACCAAAAGATCTCTCCAATAGACTCCAACAATAGAAGCCCTCAAATCCCCCTTTGCTCAGCTCAAAATCGCCCAACTCTTAACCCTAGAAACGAGTTTAGGGTATTTATACAACTCACAAATGAAACGGGTCTGAAAACCTGGAAAAACTGAAACCCGCTTCGTCGGTCGACCGGCTCGGTCGACCGCGATCAATTCTGGTCGACCGACCAGGTCGACCGACCACCTTCCAACAGAAACCCAAAAAATCCAGAGAGTCTGTCGGTCGACCGCACCGGTCGACCGAATCATCTGCGGTCGACTGGCCCGGTCGACCGACCTCCTTCTCGACGCACAGTAAGCTTTGTGCACGAATGCGGTCGACCGGACCGATCGACCGCCGCCTGGTTTGCCTGATTCTAAATTTAATCTGCTGCTGATGCTGATTCTACAGGGTTGGCAACCTTGACTATTTACAAATCGGATTAAGACAAAATGAGTCGATTTTTGTAATGCCCTGTTTGGATGGAGGGTAGAGAGGGGGAGGGGAAGAGAAATGAGGCTTTCACCTTGTTTGGGGTTTTTTTAAGGAGGGTAGAGAGGAGGAAGGAAGAGGAAAAGAGGTTAAAATTGCTTGATTTTTTCCCCCTGATTTGGGCGGTAGAGGAGGGTAAAGGAGGGTAAAAGGGTGTAATGACATTCTTACCCCCATCAAAACAAATAAATGGCTGATGTGTTATTAGTATAAAGTCATTTATGTAAATTTATATATATTTACTTCCTTTCACATTCATTCACATTACTCAACTCTCAAACAACATATTACAATTCTCTTCCCTTCTCTTCCCGTTATTTACCTTTCCTTCCCTTCCTTTAGTAAACTCCCAAACACACCATAAAAAAAAACTCAATGGGGTCTATTTTTAGAAAAAAAATTATGAATGATTTTGTTTAGAAAATTTCTTCTTACCCTCGTTGCTTCAACTCTTGGTCAACCTGGGAAACGAAAAGGAATAAAGTTCAAAATCACTGTAAATGAATTTCGCTACATGTTATCCAGCGTACAGTATGCTACTCGTAGGAGTCGCGCGAGGGTCGCTACCGCCCGCGGCAGTAGAGGGACGCGCGTCCTAAAAATGAAAATTAATCCTAACATTAACCCTAAACCTAACATTTGCCTATCCTAATTGCGCGAGTGTCTAGGGGCAGCCGCGCTCGGTGATTGTCCTCAGGCTTTTTCACTACTCAATTTCTAGCGAATATTATGATACGTGCAACCACTGGAAAGTGCAAAGGTGGAAGTGAGTAGTTATGTAGTTGTTTGTTAGTGGATAGTTAGTGGATAGTTGTAGAGAGAGAAGTTGTGTTAGTGGGTAGTTGTAGAGAGGAGTTATGTTAGTGGATAGTTGTAGAGAGAGGAGTGGTGTAGTGGGTAGTTGTAGAGATGAGTGATGTTAGTAGATAGAGATATTAGTGTAGTTATATATAGTGGTTGTAATGGAGAGGATGGTATGAATGAGAATTATTGATTGCTCTTTATCTTTACCTATTCTCTCTTTATCTTCCTCTGTTTTTTCCCTCTGCTCCTCTTCTTCTTCCTCTATCAAAACCAACCATATCATATTAGCAAATATTGAATATAAGTTTTCACTATCTAAAAATATTCATATTTGGTATCAGACATTTAAGTATTTCTAACAGTCTACGGATGCGAAAAACGACATCTGATACTAGGGGTGAAATTTTTTTGATATGATACAGGTTTATCGCCACATATCTATTTGCAAAACAATATGAGTACAGGTGATAGTTGCAATTGTTTTCATTCTTAGATTATTAGATTTGAGGTTAATTTCGATGATTAAGAAATCTAGCCTTAGCTTTTCAAATGTAATGATTATAGTAATGACCTCCGTTGTATTGTAAGAATTATATTTACTCAACGTTATTTGGTCTTCTCATATCCGTTTTTTCATCCGCATAAATATCCATAATCATATATGATTTTAGCGGATATATATGAGTTTTCCTTACTCAAACATACCCGTGTCAGCAATTGTTAAACAAATATGAATATGATAAGTGTTGCACGGAGCCGTGTGGGGACCTTTTGATTCCGTATGTGATACACATCCAGCCCATTAGCGCCCGTACCCCGCGAACGCATGGTTGCGGATCCAATTTGAACCCGACCCGTTGCCAGCCCCCTGACGCTACAAAATGAACGAGGCCGCGATACACCAAAACGGCGAAACTCTCCTCTACTCGATATTTTGATCTGCCATCTCAGCCGTACGATTAAAAAAAACAGCGCTCTCATATCATCAATCGTTCGGAAAAAAATGCCAGTACTAACAACAATGGAGAAGAGCAAATCAGAGAAATTTTCTAAATAAACTCATTCATATTTTTTTCTAAAAATAGATCCCTTGAGTTTTATTTACAAAAATAAACTCATTTTGTCTTAATCCGGTTCCTAAATAGTCGGGGTTAACCCTTAATTATAACCTTAAATCCTAACATTCTATGCACTAAATATTCGGGGTTGGCAACTCTGATTATTTAGGAACCGGAGTTAGACAAAATGGATCGATTTTTGTAAAAAAAGAACTCAAGTGGGGGTCTATTTTCAAAAAAAAAAAAAAAAATTATGAACGGGTTTGCTTAGAAAATTTCTTCGAGCAAATCTCCATTCCCTTCTCTCATCACTTTGCTCAAATTCTCGATTCGCGATCCGACCACTCCTTGCTTGATCCACCCAGATCTGTAGAAGCTCGACCGTTCTCCTCTCCTTCGTTTGATTCTAGGTTTAACAGAGCGGATCTCGTGATGGATTTCATGAAGGTTTTGGATCAGACCGTTCGAGAGATGTGAGATTCGAGCTCTCTCTCGATCGCAGTTCTTTTGTCTATAGAGATTTTTCTATAGAGAGTTCATTTTTGTTTCTTTTTTAAAAATTTTTGCATAAAGAGGGAGGTGAATCTGAAAGTGCTCAAGGTCCCGGAGATCGAGCTGAAGGTTAGAGTGTTTGTTCTTTGTTTTTCTATTTTTTAAAATTGGTACTGTTGGCAGCATAGATTCCATACGGCTACATTTTGGTTGCTGCAACCAGAGTCGTCTTTATTTTTTTCTCTGGCCAGTTTATATCTTTATTGTTCTAAATACAAGTCCTATCCAGATTTTTATTTTTGTTTCACTGAAATCCAGTAACATGATGAGCAACCCTAGTTTCCCTTTTTCTTGGATTTGTTGCACTGACATTGAAGTAACCCCTCATTTATACCATCCATGTTATGTTTGTTAGCGATTCAACGTATTCAATGTGATATAATTCTGAATATTCACGACTTTTTGCCGTTTTGATCGAGTTATTTCTACTCATTACTGTTTCCAATACGTTTGAACTCGGCGCTTATAAATCTCTGTAACTTTACACAGATGGGAGATCATATTAATCCCGCGCCTGCGCCTCCCGCTCCATTTCCTTCTAGGACCCCAGCGAGCCGAGCTAGCTACTTCCTTGAAGAAAGCTATCGCATCGGAACTTTGAAGCAACGCTATGATAAGTACAGACGCTATGTTGAAATCAAAAGACAAGGAATCTTTGATTCTCTGGTCACGTTATACCAGGCAATCTTTAGCTTAAGACAAAGAGACTTCTGTGGACTACATGAAGCATTCCCACCCCCCGGAGGAATCAGCTTCATCACGTACGCCGCTCGTGCATACGTTTCAATGTGGTTCTACGACCTCTACGTCTCAAACCGAGAGGCTGCTAGGGCAATCGACCCTATTGCATTCACACAATACTACTTGCATGAAGAAGTTCACAGAAGTTATGAATATGATGAATTTCTGTGCCTACTACATGCTGCTATTCACCCTACCCACATCAAAGGAATTAGTGAAAATGTAATGTACGTGCCAGTTATAAACAAAGAAACAAACTGGAATAACATCATCAATCCGTTTAACATCGACGGCTTCACAGATAACTTTGACTTAGCACAAGGTGTGCTAATGAGAATGCGTGATAGTAGAGCTTGGAATATATCATCACTCGTCTCAACCACGACTGGAAGACCATCCTGGTTATTCGACTGGCACGACAATGAAATGTGCTTAGCGTGGTTCCCTTTTGAAGGCAACTACACTACTGATGATGTGACCATAGCTTACATCATTGGAGAGGCCTGTTCTCCAAACCTGGCCTACCGAGATGTGGACGACTGGCAAAACTTCCCCAACAACATTGTTCCCAGAAACGTTTCATGGACTGAAGCAAATCGCACAATGCCCAGAAGATTTTATGGAATTTATGAAGTGAGAAGTGGCGAAGTAAGAGAACATGTTTTAGACATGAGTCTTTTCCTCGCGCCGACAGACACAAGCTCAAAGAAGCGGAAGACAACCGACGCTTCTGGTTCTGACACTCAAGGACATACTTTGAGGATCACTGGAACTGAACCAACCCCCACCTCTTCAACAACTGACCCAATGGAATACACTGCAACGGTCAATCAATATCGCATCGTTGACTGGATTTACTATGCTCGTCTTGCTGCATACAGCGAGACCGACACTCGCATTGGTGCTTTACAGATTATCTCTTTAGCTAATTAATTATGATTGTAATAATTAGTTAAGACTTAAACTTTGGTTAGTTCATCTATTTGTGTAACGAACGTATTTAATGTTTACTACTTAGTCTACTTTCAAGTTATTATATTGATTTATACAAAATAAAAAAATTGCTTAACGTTACAAATTTCAGGTTCTTGATGCAACCAGCGACGAACCCTGGGGTCTTCATGGATCTGCTCTGGCAGAGCTTGCTCAGGCCAAAAAAAAATTGCAAGTTCTTCTTTTACCTTGTATCCTTGAACATTCTTTTTCATCTTGTTTGTCGGATTTTAAATAGACATTTATTATATTATTTCTTGCAGCTCTGAGTGCCAGATGATTATGAATGTTCTTTGGACCAGATTGACTGATACAGGTGCAAATTGGTGCCATGTTTACAAGGCAATAGTTTCTTCAATTTATTATAGTGCCACCATTGTTATCAAGGCGCAATGCGAGGCGCAAAGGCCCCTTACGCACACCATGCGCAACGCGCACAACGATGCGCGCGCCTCACTGAATTGAGCCGCACAACTCAAAACTAATATTTTGCAACATAAGACAAAGAAGCATATAAGCAACATGGTTATAAGTTGTCACATAAAAAGACCAAGAAATATAATTTCACCTACTAATCCATGAAAGAGTCTTAATTAGCATGCATAACATAAAGAAGTTCATAAGTTTTCACAAATCATAATGCAAGATAATCTCCAACATAAGCAAAAGTTAATGAAACAAAACAAGCAAGTAACAAGTAAGAAATATGTATTTTTATTTAAAATATATGTATTTTTAAGGAACAATTAAGTGATTAAAAAACATGATTGTTCATAATTTTTTAGTTAGCATTCTTAATTGTTATTTGCTAGTTAGCATGAAAAAATGGAGAATGGAGGTAACAATTACATATTTACATGTTCATAATTTTCTGGTTAGCATGTTAATTAGAGAATGAAGTTACAATTAGCAAATAAGGATACTAAATTACTAATTAATGTTTCATTTTTATAGGTTAAACATAAAAAGATGGAGAATGGATTAGAAACTAGCAAGAAAGAGTCTATTACATGACGTAAATTGTAATATGTAAATTATTTTAAAAAAACAGAAAAAATAGTCTATTACAATTGTCTATATGTGTATTGACTACTAAATGAATCAAATAATTAGAGTAGTATATACATTTTACCAAACAAATATTAATAATCATTTGATTTGGTATAATTGTCCGAATTGAATTTGATTGAACAGCTAAGGGAAATAATTAATGAACTATATACATGCTTGCTGCATATTTCTGCCAGAATTCTTGCCAGTCTTGAGTAGAAGCATGATGATGTACAGATACCAGCTGTTCTGGCATCCTTCATCAGGCATTATCAGTAAAGCCTTGTATTATTTGGAGGCTATTTCAAATTTAATCTTATTGTATCTATTAGTGGTGAATTAGCAGTAGCAATGAGATGACTGATGAGTGACACCTACATTGGAACTGCATGATCTAGAAATCATAAGTGCCTTCTATGCTGATATCGGTCTGTCTTGTTTGCATTAGTTCACAGCACTATATATAAATATATAGTATCTTAACTACTCGTCACTATCTGATATGGACCGGCAAATACAACCTCCAACCAAGGGGATCTATTTGGTGAAAGCTTAGTTGATCTCATGGATGCACCAACATCTACACCATCAGAGCCTGCATTCTTCAGCAACACCAACACTCCTGAAGTTGACCTATTTGCTGATGCGACTTTTGTATCAGCCTCACCTCACACTGAAGCAACACCAGGTTCTCATGATCAGGTTAGACTAGCACTTGGAATTAGCTTGGCACAAGGCATCTGCTTCATACAGCAGATGTGAAGTCCTATTTGCTTGAAACACTTTATGCAGTGTAAAACCAATAACAATCAAGCATGCCCTTCTAGGCTGGCAGCTGTTGCTAGTTAATCTCAGCGGCTCGTTCTCTAGTTGATGTACTTTTAATATGCTTACTAAATAAATCTTTATCCTGGAATTCATCACCTTTTCTTTGTTTAGATTTAGTACTCTTTGGTAGCATTGAGTGACGCCTCATCCCTAGTGCCCTATATCCAATGTTATTGCAGGACAATGTTGATCTCTTTGCTAGTCAACCTGCCTTTCCTCCCCCTCCTGCTGCAAATGTTGCAAATGTTGATTTATTTGGAGCATCTGATGTGAAGTACTCTACCTCAGAGCCGGAACACTCGACAACATTTGATCCTTTTGCAGTTCCTGATTCAAGCAAGCATGCTGACACAAAGTCCTCTGCTTCAGAAGCTACAAACACAAAAGCCTTTGATCCTTTTGCCGCGATTCCACTGAACAATTTCGAAGAATCCGACTCCTTTGGGGCCTTCACATCTCATACTCAGTCTGTGACAACAGAGCCTCAACAAAATGCGACAAAGAACAGCCTCCGCAGCTTGGAACAGACATCTTCAATGGCATCCAAGCCTGCACCCATGAAGAATGCTTTCCAAGTCAAGTCAGGGGTATGGGCTGATTCTTTAAGCCGTGGATTGATTGATCTAAACATCACAGCCCGTAAGTTTCTTTTCGTTCTGATGTTATTTATTATTCATAGTAAGCCCTGTTGTTATTATCAATCTTACCTGGAGCTTCTAGTTTGAGGTCTTATGACATATCAGGTGCTCAAGGCGCTTGAGAACATTATTATGACATTTCAAGTAACCAAACTAATGTTAATATCACAATTTCGTTGCTATCTTGCCTATACTATATGCTTCTAATTATTGAGGGGCAGTATTAAGGTATATATAAAAGGTATTAGGTGGTTTTGCGTGGAAAGCTAAAATTAGTATATGGATAGACCCTGTACTATAGCCCCAAGTGCCGATAGACCCCTTAAAGTTCTATTGCGCAGATAGATGCCCTGAATGTTTATGTTTTTACTCTTTTAAGAATATTAAAAAAAATTTACTCAAGGGGTCTATCAGCAATTGGGCAAATAGTACATGGGGTTTATTCGTAATTGGGTGATAATAAGAGGGTCTATCAATTAACCCTTAATATTACTAAGCAGAGAAACAGGAAACAATCATCTATTAGTTACTAGCAGATATTGGAAACTTTGGCCTGGTATTAAGTTGATCTTTCATTTTGTAGCCAAGAAGGCAAATCTAGCAGATATTGGAATAGTCGGTGGACTTGTCGATACTTCAAACAATGGAAAAGGAACGGCAACACCGTGGTATATGGCTGATACTACTGTGGGCAAGGTTTTAAATATCGGTTATTGGGATTTATCAGACGTCCAAAATTCTTATCGAATAACAGAAATCGGGAATATGTCGGGGATAAGTAGTATTTATCAGAGTGATATACCGTATGATGTGTATATATAATATAATACCCCAAATTGTAATCTAACCATACTCCCCTCTTTCATTCTCTCAGTCTTCACTAAATAACTAGAGAAAAAATCAACTGAATAGTGAATTTTATTTGTTGTCATAACTTCAGAAGTTGTGTTAAGGGTGTGGTGTCGATGGAGAGTCCAAGTCGAACTGTCGAAGTCACAGTTGATGATGGCGTCGATTGAGAGAGCTCGACATCGATGGAGAGCTCAGCGTTGGTCAACATCGTCGGGTTAATCAGATCAGTTGATGATGGCGTTGATGGAGAGTGCACAACATTAGTCGAAGTCGTCAAGTCGATGAAGTTAATGTCGATGAGAGAGCAGCGTCGAATGGTCGAAGTCGATAGCGTTGAGGTCAGCGGAGTCCGAAGAGGAGCGGAGGCGAGCGTCGAAGTCGGCGTAGGCGAGCGTCAAGGTCGACGGAGGCCAAAGAGAAATGGAGATAAAAGGATTAGGGCAGTGGGTACAGGCGCACAAATGAGGGGAGAGAGAGCGGAGGATTAGGACTATTTAATCGAGTTTAAGTTTTATTGTAAAGAACGGGTCTGTGTCGTGTTTCATGTTCACTCAAAAACTACCCATTACCCAAAATCACAACCCAATAGTGTGGTTCGATAATTCTGATTTTTAGAGCCGCCAATATCGGCTGATAATTACCTTTATCGCTGCATTATCTCCGATAAACCCCAAAAAAAGATAACCGATTTAAATTCCAACTTATCCTATTGGAAAGCTCCCAAAACCGATAACTCAGGGATAATAGCGGATTATCGGCTGATATTTGAAACTTTGACTGTGGGTTTGGGATCAGGTATTCCTCCCTCATATCCAAGCATGGGAGGGACTAGCTTCTCTACTTTTGGTCAGCAGCAGTATGGAAGCTTCAAGTGATATATGATTTCTTATTTTTACATGTTAATTTTTGTGAGCTGAGTGAATTGGTGGGGTGTTATGCGAAAGTATTATATATCTTTATTGTTGTTGTGCATTGCGGCCTTATTTTGCTTCAATTTATGATGAAGTGTGTTCTTTGTGTAACCTTATGTATTATGGTTTGTGAATAAAAGAGCTCATATGCAACGTTTATTGGACATTGCTGTGTTACCGTGAAGAGCTGTCATTTTCCTGTAGCGGCTGATTCTGGACTTTTGATTTCTCATATTCCGACCCTGTCTGATTAATTTTGCAATTTCTTTCTTTCTTTTTTTTTTTTTTTTGAACAAGAAGAAGTGGGATTGTATTTCTTTATTTTAAAGAAATACAATTAAATTTAGAAAGATATTTAGAAGCTCGCCGAGCAAATTAACAATTCAGTTACATCAAGGTGGTTGTTTTCTTTTTAGATTCTCTTTTGTTATCTTATTGTTTGTCATTGTATTGCTCTCTCACATGCGAAATTCGGTAAACACAAGCTTCAAACATGTAAAATAAGTTATTACTGTTTATTAGATGGTTAACGATTTTATCGGTGAACATTTTTATTTATTTTTAAAATAGGAGAGCTGTAGTCTCTCTATACTGTGCATAATTTACTCAAAAGTATCTAATAGTTTCGTTCTGTCTCGTTAGCAAAGCATCAAAAAGTTACAAATTTACGTATAACAGAGGATGCTTAGTTATCAATTTACGTATCAATTTACGTATCTGATACACATCCGGTCCATTAGCACCCGTACCCCGCGAACGCGTGGTTGCGGATCCAATTTGAACCCGACCCGTCGCCAGCCCCCTGACGCTACAAAACGAACGAGGCCGCGGTACACCAGAACGGCGAAAATCTCTACTCGATATTTGGACCCACCATCTCAGCCGTACGATTAAAAAAAAACAGCGCTCTCAGATCAACAACCGTCAACCTCGGTTCACAAAAAAATCCCAGTACTAACAACAACGGAGAAAAGAGCAAATCTCCGTTCCCTTCTCTCATCACTTCGCTCAAATTCTCGATTCGCGATCCGACCACTCCTTGCTTGATCCACCCAGATCTGTAGAAGCTCGACCGTTCTCCTCTCCTTCGTTTGATTCTAGGTTTAACAGAGCGGATCTCGTGATGGATTTCATGAAGGTTTTGGATCAGACCGTTCGAGAGATGTGAGATTCGAGCTCTCTCTCGATCGCAATTCTTTTGTCTATAGAGATTTTTCCAGAGAGAGTTCATTTTTGTTTCCTTTTTTTATTTTATTTTTTGCAGAAAGAGGGAGGTGAATCTGAAAGTGCTCAAGGTCCCGGAGATCGAGCAGAAGGTTAGGGTTTGTTCTTTATTTTTCTATTTTTTTAAAATTGGTGCTTTTGGCAGCATAGATCTTTGAGATTTTTTCAAGATCTTCAATCTTTTTATTTAATTTGTTGAATTGTTATTGAGCGAGAATGTAATTACAGATTAGACAGGGTTAAACGTGAAAAGTTACTAAATTTTTACTACTAGGGCTTTACTTGATGGTATCAGCTGAAAATCAGCTCAAATAGAATATGGACTTCTCAATCAATTCTCGAAAATGTTTCGGTCGGTTCTTTATCCAATCATGCAATGCTAGTTTAGTTGCTCGAAACCATGCCATATATTCTTCTAAATTCGCAACGCTAGATTTTTCATTGCGTGAGGTACGTTGATGCCTAATCTAAATCTGAGTAGTTTTTTTCTAATTGAGCAGGGAAAGACATTGCTGAACGTCTTTTATTTTATCTATTGGTAGTTTTCTAAATTCTTGATGGTCTATTTGGAACCACTAGGAATCCTAAACTCCTGATACCAATACCAAAAAGAAAACGTATTTGAAATTACAACTGGTTCCAAAATTTCCGTCGACGTTCTTTTAGAACACGGTGTAGGAGCTCAAACGACACCTTTCGACAGATATTAACGGAGAATTGATCCTATGTCAACTGCAAGCCCCAGAGTTGTCTTATCTTTTCTCTGGCCAGTTTATATCTTTATTGTTGTAGATACATGTCCTATCAGATTTTTTTTTTTTTTTTGTTTCACTGAAATCCAGTGACATGATGAGCAATCCTAGTTTCCCTTTTTTTTGTATTTGTTGCACTGACATTGAAGTAACCCCTCATTTATACCATCCATGTTATGTTTGTTAGTAATTCAACGTATTCAATGTGATATAATTCTGAATATTCATAACTTTTTGCCATTTTGATTGAGTTATTTCTACTTATTACTGTTTCCAATTGACGTTACAAATTTCAGGTTCTTGATGCAACCAGCGACGAACCCTGGGGCCCTCATGGATCTGCTCTGTCAGAGCTTGCTCAGGCCACACAAAAATTGCAAGTTCTTTTACTTTGTATCCTTGAACATTCTTTTTCATCTTGTTTGCCGGATTTTAAATAGACATTTATTATATTATTTCTTACAGCTCTGAGTGCCAGATGATTATGAATGTTCTTTGGACCAGATTGACTGACACAGGTGCAAATTGGCGCCATGTTTACAAGGTAATAGTTCCTTCAATTTATTATAGTGCCACATATTTTACACGAATCAAATTAAACTGGCCCTATGTTGTGTTGACCATCATTTCAAACGATGAGTTCTGTTTTTTGAAAGTCTTTTTTCCATTGCAGGCATTAACTGTTATAGAGTACTTGATTGCAAATGGATCTGAACGTGCACTTGATGATATCCTTGAGCGTAGTTTTCGGATTTCAGTAAGCATCTCTGCCTATCACAAGGATACCGTTGTGTGAAGTATCTTGATGAGTTTTTCTTGCTACCAAACTGCTCATTGTTGTTTTTCCCTTTTAAAAGTCACTTTCA